>CM046892.1:6963099-7082973 GCA_025688845.1 Cucumis hystrix | reverse complement strand
TTTAAATATTTCTCAAAACTTATAAAACTAATTTGCCTTTTAAAAAAAAAAAAAAAACTACATTTTATTTTAAATAGTAATGATCTCAACCTTCTAAGAAGGTTGGGGTGTTTCAGTTTCATTTCAAACATTGGTGTATCCATCTATAAAGTTAATGAATCAAAATATTAGCTAATGGGTAGATGAATAAAGGGTATCTAGTGGAAGTTAACCAAATCTGTACCACTATTTATATCATCAAAGGTTGATTGTTCACAACTTAATGCGTCACTGTACATTCTTTGGAGAAACCAAAGGAATGGATTTCTCCAATTCATATATATATATATATATCTTCTGATACACTAAGGAGTGTCTTAAAATTGTTGAAAACATGAACAAAAAGAAAAGATTTGTATTTCAACTTGAAAACTCAGAACATGATGGACCTAATCGGGATGGCGTCCCGTATACTTTTTAGACGTTTTATCAATAGCGAGCTCTAGAATTAATTTTGCGGTTCTTGATACGGATGAGTTTATCATAAACACACCATGGAAAGCTAAGAAAATGGCCATGATTCTTTCTGCCATCAAACCAGCCCCAGTAGGTGTGATGATATGTAACAAAATACCATGCTGAAGCTCTTGCATACACATTAGTATGATGTCCATAATGTAAGTCTGCTTTCTCATTGAACCAGCCCCTCGCCTCCTTTCGCAGAGACTTGACAGCCAAGATAATCGATTCCGCTTCATTTTTCATGGTAAAAGATAACGATGACGTCAAACTACCACCACTGATCAATTCGGCCTCAGTTTTGATCTTATGATAGTGCATCAAATTTCCCAACCTCATGTCATAGTTGTTCTTGTGATAAATTGCATCGTCGAGGTACTCCTCGAAACCTTCAACTTCCATGTCAGGGTCATAATCTTGCCGAGCCATCTCCGGCGTATAGGTGAAGGACCTGATATTCTTGATGTTTGGACCAATGTTATCCAACATTCTAAATAGTTTCCCCAGTACATTATCCGACTGGTATGTCACTTTGTCGGCTTTATCCATGAAATCGGGATATTCTTTTACTCTTAGATTAGCAGGTATTAAAGCAGGGACTCCAGTTTTCGGAAAGTCGACTGCAATTGAGAATAGTTTTGCGAGCTGTATACAAGGATTGCTCATTGCTTTCTTTGGCTCTTTATCTGCAAAAGCTGTATGAGCATTGGCAATGATTCCTAAACTGTCATTGACCATATAATTTGCAAAATACTCCTGAACTTCCTGCATTACAACATTTACACTATAGAACAACCTTTTTCCTCTAAAATACTTGTTGATGATAACAACTGTTCAAAGTTCACTTGTAAACCATACCTCCATTGTGACATCATGATCTAGTACTTGGCTAGGTACAGGGGTATAATCCATTGGTTCAACTTGTTGAGGTGGAATCAAGTCAGGGTCCCAACAGACGAAGTATATATCACCATCTAGATCGCTTCCAGAGCATTCATTTGGATGAGGTCTTACATAGAAAGAGAAGTGTTATGACAGAAACAATCAACATGCAAGAATCAAACAAGACAAGTGCTATGACAAAAACAATCAGCAGGCAGAGAAGAAAACAACACATAGTTTTACTTTAGTTCACTGATGATGTGTTGGCTATCTAGAGGCATGAAGAGAAACGGTTTTATTAACTTGAGAAGGACAAAGTACGAAATATAGAGAATAAAGGTAGGCAAGATCAATTAGAGTTATGACACCCCTCAAGGCAAGTAAAAAAAAAAAAGTTTCTAAGATAAGCAAAATTACTAGTAGATTCATATGATGACATTAGAGATGCTTAGCCACACAGTTAAGAATTCATTAAGTCGAGTATAAACATATATCTAAGGCTGAAAAGGAGAAATATATTTTATTTTACTTGAACTGGACATGTAAATTTTGATGTTAAACTAGATCATTTACCTTGAACCTTTTTGTGGAAAAACCACACAATCTACCATGTGATGCAGTGATGGTACATCCACGGCTGTTAAAACGCGCACATCACCTGGGTGCAAGCAGGGGTTTTTGGCCACTACAACTGTTCCAGTTACAATGAAATGCCGGTTCGATTTTATTCTCTTAAAGATTACGCGATCGTCATGCAGCTGCTGATGTGCAGAACACTGCACAAATACCTCCCCATATTCCAAGTTTCTTGTTTCGTCGAGACATCCCATCATTGCTCTTCCATTTGGAATGAAGATCCTTGACTTCATTCGCAATTCCATCAACTTTGATTCTCTGAATGTGTGCAACATCATCCTTAAGAAAGGTTCAGAATCAGGTTTGTAACCGCACAACATCATTTCCTTAAGAATCCTGGTATTCTCTCCTGGAGACATTAGCTCAAGAGCCTGCTGAGCCTTCAATGGATCACTAAAAATGGTGTCCAATTCATCAATCAACTCCTGTTGTTTACTCTCAAAAACATGGTCCTGAATTCCAAGTGTAGACAAAAGAGTAATCAACTGACGATTTAGAAAACAAGGATGATATTTACTCCATGATAAAACATCAAGCTTCGTGTCTGTTGATTCATACTTGAGCATGCTGTTCCTTAGCGATAATTTTACTGATGAGGTAGGATCAACAGAAATAACGCCTTTAAAACCAGCATAACGAATCTGAAAAGCAGATGGTGTATGCCTGATCCCACATTTTTTAGCCACTTTTCTAGCAAAACTAGCTGCTATTTTCCCAATACCATCAGAGAAGACATAATTGACACCACTACCTGATTCAACTTCAATATCAGGAATAACTTTAACTTCACGTCTACTGACACTTAAAGTTTCTGTTGATGAACCAAAGGATTGGCCTAGTCTAGCAGCATACTTGGCTACATTTCGTATATTATGAAAATCTCCCATCCATTGCCTTATTTTAGCTGCAGTAAGTTCATTTTTTGGAGCAAACATCCATGCAGCATTTTCCCGTAATTGACTAGATGAATAAGCCAGAAACTCAAACTTCTTATCACCAATGGTGATGCCATCTCTTAGAACTGAAAGAATCCGTTTAAAGATTTTTGTCTTTCCATCCTCCAAAGAAGAAGATGCACGTGGAGACAACTCAGTTGAATACATTTTACCCAATTCCTCGTCAACAAATGAAACACGCAAAAAGTTGTCACTGTAGTCAGGATACCGGCGTAATACACGATTTGAAATGTTAACTTCTGGACCACCAAAGTAAACTTTAGAAGGTGTCACTTGAACCCTGTGTACATAGACTAACCCTTCATTCAAGGTCAAAATAGGTGGCTGGGGGGGATTCTTTAATTTGAAGTACTTTCTGCATTCCTCATCTAACCATTTTGAAGGGTTATAGCAACACTCTTTCAAGTGGAGAAGTTTCTTTAACGCATGATCTATGACGGCAGTATTGTATATCTGAGAATCTACCATCTGATAGAAATTAATATCAAGAGCTGGGCCTGGAAGACATCCTTGTTGTACCAACAAATTTATCTTAAACAAAATTGTATATGGCAAGTTGATGGTTCGAGGAGGTGTAACTACAGGCACCAAGTTTACATCGGAGGAATAAGTAGAACCACTGACCAATGTAAATTTACCCTTGATTTCTTTGAAGTAAGCAAATTTATCATGAAAATTAGGGAGCTGGCGACCGTAGGGAATCTCCAAGCATAAAGCAGCAGATTGTCCAATACTACATGATGGAGTAAAATCAGTTGCTCGAAACCATTGGGTGTCAATTTCCGTGGAAAAGTTTAAGAAAGGGTCTTCAGTAATGAGTCCAAAAGACCTTGCATCTCTTTCATAAATCCGTGGAGCACCAAATAACTAACAGTACAAACATGTCATAGTTAGAATATATACAACATAAAATGTGCATGGGCCAAGAACCTAAGCTATTCTCAAATTCTTTGCCATTGAACTTTGACTTGCTTATTTCAACATCAGTATGAAGACAGCATAATTTGTTTTTATGAAACATATGTTCACTTGCACGGATTACCTGCGTTTATAAGCTTATCCTAAAGTATAGAAATATAGAAAAGTTGCAAGCTTAGTTCTGTTTATACTTAGCTTGTTAAAATTCATATCTAGGGACATGTTTTAGCTCCGTTCAAAGAAAACATATCCTGCCAGATTATAATTACTCAAAAACATTAACCTTATATGGCTCAAAATCTCATTATATCCAAATCCTACCCAGTCTTGAAGTTATCAAGTTGGAGAAAAAATGTATGATAAAATTATCAACTAAGACACCTTCTAAATAAAATTATAGCTTCTTTGACCCATTTGAAGCACTGGAATTTATCTACAGCAATCTTCCACTATCCCTCATCTTTTGATAAAACCTTGATCGTTTCTCTGTTCTTTTTTGCATCGAAGTTACCAATAAATTCACTTAATTCCTTTGTCCCATAAAGTGTTCAGTCTATATATTTCTCTCAGGAACTGAGATATAAATGATGATTTTAGTGGTTCACTAAATTTTGATTTTCAGTTATCATTTTATATCCGTCCACTGTTCTGTGATGGAAATCAGGCCTATGAGCACGTACATGAGTCAATAGTTGAATCCAGTGGCGGATCCAGAAAATTTAAAATCTGGAAAAAAAACTACACAAATAAGACTTGAACTTTGGTTAAAAGGGGCTGACAAACATAGTTACCACTAAACTGCCTACAAATATTAAACATTAGTTGGTTTTATTTATACATATTATATAAAGACAATAAAATTGAGGGGGGCTCGAGCCCTCTGAACCTATACTAAATCCGTCGGTGGTTAAATCCCCTAATTAGAGAACAATACCATGAATAAAATGATTTTAGGTGAAACTTGCTTGGGATGAATCAATGATATTTCCCAATGGTGAGGAGAAAATACAACAGTACTAATGAAATGACATTGTTCAAAGTTAATGGATGAACCTGAATCAGAAGATAATCTACAGATTGGCCATGTGGCTTGTGTAACTCAACCTGCCAAATGTTCTCGTAGCGCAATACGAGCATGTAGTCAACACGAGGATAGGATATGAAAAAATAAAGCTTGCGCAGCTCAAACCCGAAATCTACAGAAACATTTGACTCTGTCCATAACACGGAAAAACTTTCCTTTGATATCTGACAGCCAAGATGTAGTCTTAGAGCTTTGAAGTTGTAATCAAAGACAAGCGGATCTGGTAGAATATCATGTTTCAACTCCCTTGCCTTCAGATAAGAAGTACCATAACGGAGGCGTTTAGTAGCCTTAGATATAATTGACTTAGCACCTTCTTCATCAGTAAACTGGATGATAGCATACACTCGTCTTCCTCCTCCCTTCGAACGTTTCGTATTTATGGCATCAATAGTTCCTGTGCCTGTAATTCCCTCTACAAACGTCTTAACTGATTCTTGCAATACACCAGAAGGGAATCCAAAAAGCTGAATTGTTTTACCCATCCAATCCAAGAAGAATCAACTCCAAACTTCTTTCTGCATATCAAACAAATTGATTACAATGCATATGATGAAGCCTAAAAAAAAAGCCAAGTTCAACTAGCATAATATATGTACTCTTGACCAAAAGATCAACTGTTCAAATCCCTCACCCCATATATTATTCAACTCAAAAAACCAAGTCTCAAAATAAAGAAGTCAGCAGATAGATTAAAAAATGTCTCTTACATTCCATCGAGGAAAGATGAATATTTATTTAACCCTTTTCCCATAAGTTTCTATATATTACTTCATTCCAAATGCAAAAACATTATCATCTTGATCAAATTGAAAAGGTATGACACATTCAAGATATAGAGGATCTCACCGACATTAATAGAGAAAGCTAGATCACATTATACTCATTTGGTAAAGAGCAGAATGCATATTAATGGTAACTCATACATGATCAAGAAAATGTGTGGGAACATCAGAATAACACATTTTCAAAATCAAACAGGACACCCACATAGTGAAAACTAAAATTTGAAGACAAGAAACAACCCCAGATCATAAACAGCCCCAGAAGCAGTAAGAATCTACAGAGAGAGCAGAAGAGAAGCTAAATACAAAGAAAATACAGGGGAACAAAAAGAAATGGGAAAAAATATGATAAAAAATGAACCCAGATGAAGAAACACAAAGAAAGAAGAATAGCTTTACAATATAAAAAGAAAAACACATCAATAGTCCATCTATTCTCAACAATGGGAGAAAAAGTTAGGGTGAATACCAAGCAGATTGATTCATGAAAAGATGATGCAGAAGGCAGTAGAGAACAGTGTAGTGCAAAATAGGAGAGTGGGGGAATGGAGAAACGAAAATGGAGGAATGAAGAGATATAATTCCATAATTGGGGGCCTTTAGCTTAAGAGTAAAGAAAGACTTTCATTGACAGGTCTTTCTTTTTTAGCTTTCCATGGCCATAACGCCAAATATTCTCTATTGAATGTCATTTCTTTTTTTAATTTTGGCTTGTAGTTTTCGAAAAAAGTATATTAAATTATTGAATGAGCCGCCAATGGATATGAATTTTCTATGTGGATTGATATTTAAAAAAAAAAAATTATAGAAAATATTTTATTGTTAAAGGAATCAATAGAAAATTTACCATATTGTTTATATTAGATTTATATATTAGTACATTTTGTTGTTTTATATATATATATATTTAATCATATGATAAAAATGTTGATTCACTCGAATCTATATAAATATGGAAATACCTACAAAATTTATTGATATAGTATTGATACAAATTTTGAAATACTTATGTTGTTTCTCTCTCTCAAATATTTAATTGTGATCGTGTTTGAATAATATTTTGAAGGTTTTCATAGAGAGAATACCAATGACCACAAACTTTGAGATATGCTTTAAATATCTCTAGAGATGTCCAATTTTTCCAGGGAGACGGGTGCCCGAGACCTGCACTGAACCGAGTGGAGAATGGAGAGGGAGTGAAAGAAAAAAAATTAAAATTCACTATGAGCTAAACCAAGATGAAGACATTGGACCTTGCTCTAGTTAGTCTCTACTTATTTATTGGAAAATTGTAGTGGGTAGCATTTTGAGAACATTGTATCACAAATATAGCACATTGTTTTATAATTTTACAAGTATGAAAAAGTTCTGAGGGTTCGTTTGAGGGAGGGAAAGAGTTATGGGAGGAAAAAATTATGATAACCCTAATCCCTAATTTTGCAAACTCACTCCAAAAACACCCTTATTTTTTAAAATACTCTCCATCTTAAATTTGTTATTATTCCCAAACTACCTTTCAATAAGTTTTTTCCTTTTCCCTCTATAATGCCCTAATCATCCCTTATTTTTTGTCTCACTTTTTAAGACCCTAATCATTCTTTCTTTTACGGAAAAACAATTTGTTTTTTCAATAACATACGTATTTTTCTCCATTTTTAAGCCCTAATCCTCATTTCTTATATGAGGAGAACAATTTGTTCTCCCTATCTTAATCTTGATTTTAATCAGGATATGAATGACATATTATTTCTAATATGAAATATAATGGTTATTGATTGGAGTAATTTAACTTTATTTGTGATTTTTCTCTACTTTCTTTGATGTGTATTATGAGTTAAATCTGATTTCAAATGACTTTATTTTATTTTTTTAGTTGGTTTTGTTTTATTTTACTTTGTATTGGTTTTTTATATTGGTGTTGTGATGTACTTATATTATATGTATTGTTTGTTGATATCCTTACTAAGTGATTTTCATTTTTTTAAAATTTTATGCAGTTTATCGTAGTATTATTAAATATATGAACGATATAACTCATATTCATTACAAAGTATATGAATAATATATTATTAAATTACATCAACATATTAGTAAAGTGAATCATTATCAGGTATATAAATCAAGCTTACAAGTGTATATTAATAGTGTATCAAGTGTATAAGTAGGACTTCAAGCATATCGGGTGTATTTAATCAATCGAATGTATTGGTGAAAAATACTAAGTGTATCTATAGTACATCAGGTGTATCAAACATATCACGTGTATCATGCGTATCAAATTTGTTGAGTGTACCGATGAAGCATAACAAGTTTATTAGTAGTGCATCAAGTGTATTAAACTTACAAGTGAAGCATTTAAGTGTATCAAGGTCAAAAGGGTGTCACGTGTATCAAGTGTATCAAGAAGAATCAAGTATAACAAAGAGTACTAGGTGTATCAAGGTGTTTTAGATGTATGAAAGAGCATCAAGTGTATCAAAGAGTATCATGGTTCATCAAGTGTATCAAGATCGAAAAGTTATTAAGAAGTATCAAATGTATATCAAGTGAATCAAGGAGTATAATTAGGTGTATCTCTTGAAAAGTTATTAAGAAGTATCAAATGTATATCGAGTGTATCAAGGAGTATAATTAGGTGTATCAAGGGATATTAGTTGTAGTAGGTGTATCAAATATGTATCAGTAACGAGGACATTTGTGACATTTTACATCTTGTATATGTGGAGTGGACTTTGTTTTTTTTTTTTTTTCATTTTTGCAAACAATAAATGTGTGTTATACACTTAATTATAATAAGTTGTTTTTCCTTTTTTGCAAGTACCCCTTATTTATTTAGTATAGTTATTTAACTTTATGTTGTTATTATTATATAAATATTACATTTAGATTTTCTGATTTCATTGTTTTTTTTTTGGTCAAGTTAATGAATATATCTAAATTTAATATTTAAATTTAGATTATATAGGTGAGTAATTTGATTTGTGGTTATTTCTTTCTACTAAAATTTATTATTTTTTTAGACTAAAATTTGTGTAATTTATCTTTTAAGTTCAAATTGTCATCTAAAACTAACATAATATACAATTTAGTGATAAGATTTAATAATTTAATTAAAATTTTCCATAGTAATGATTTAAATTAATTGATTTTTTAAAAAAATAAAGAGAAAAAATTCCTATGCTTTATGTTATATACTCGATCCTTGATCCTTGATCCTCTATTCTCGATCCTCGATCCTCCATCTTCGATGCTATATATTAAAGATTAGATACTTGCTACTTGATGTTCAATGCTAATACTTGTTCCTATATGTGCTTTATTTATACTATATGTTTGCTACTCAATATTCGATACTTAGAAAAACAAAAGAAAAAGAAAAGGAGAAGAGTAGAAATGCATAAAAAAATGTAAGAATAAATCCAGAAAAAGATACAAAAGAAAAAAAAAATAATAACAGAGGAAAAAATGATAGAAAAACATAAAGAAAATATGGTAAAAAAAAGAAAGTATGAAAAAACGGAAAACATACAAAATTGCAAAACCAAAAAAAAAAAAAAAGAAACAATGCATTTAAGGTTAAAGTGGTAATTTTACGCGACAAAAATAAAACCAATGCATTTTTCATTCATCTTAAAAAAGTACCTATTTTTCATTGTACCTCTTATTTTATTTTAGGTCACCTGTATAAATTTCCCAAATCACCGAGTCTAATTCACAACTATTAATACTTTATTTTAAAAATATTTTTAAAGTTATTTAAACTTCATCAATGCCCTTCATTCTAGAAAAGAAAATAAAGAGGGTCTTTAATTCATATAGCCTAATACATGAAAGATCCAAATTACTAATAATTTTCACAAAAATTTTAAATGGACCAATATATTTTATAAATGTAGGACCCAAATTACATATTTGTCCATTTTATATTATTTAATTAATTTATGATTTATATAAATAAAAAATAAGAGTCAATAGTGGGTTTTACGGTTTTGGAAAGTAGTGAAAATGTTTTATTACTTTTCATATACCAAAAATATTACAACTATATGTTATTAAATAATATAATTGTAAATAATATGTGGTATATATATAATAAAACATCATACGGGTGAATTAAAAAACTATTATAATAGAAAATAAGATGTATATATATAATAAATCAAATATACAACCTATTATATTTTGCGGGAATATTAAAAAATTAGTATAATTGTAAATAATATGTGGTATATATTTAATAAATCACGTCAGAAAACGATTACACCTTACGGGTATATAGTTAATTTATAATAAATATAAATCGATGATATATTGTCACTATATATTATAGTTTACTACTGTTATCGGATGACATACTGTTCTTGTAATTAATGGAATGAAGGATAATGAGAATAATTGATAAAGAATACTAACCGGAAGTTTAGTGAGAACAAAAGGAAAAAATAAAAGTCTAACCAAATACGAAAAGATGAATAACGATATTGAAGGCAACAAATTCTACGGAAAAAAAATAAGATTAATGTGAAGGATGAAGAAAACTAGAAATTTATGAATGAAAGGTTAGAAGGTTAACGGTATGGAGATGAAGGGTTGTCGGCGACGATTGAAAAGTGGGTGGAGTTTGGTGATGGAGATGAAATAATTTTCATGGTTATAATAAATTAATTTTCATAATCATCCATATTAGATTATATTTGGTATTATACTTCATTAAAAAAATATTCTCAAAATATTAGCATAATAATAACACACATTTATATAAGGAACTAATGAATATCATAATAAATTGAACGTATTTTTAATAAGAAAATAATTTAAAAATTATTACCAATATAATATATAATTAATATGGGTTATAAGGTTAGTATTGTCCAAAAATTATACGAATTCCTAATTAAGAAAATAATTTATACTTTAGGACATTGGTGAAAATTATTAGTCAATTTAAGCTTTTTGTCTAAATCTTTCAAATAAAAAAGTGTCCTATTGACTTACAGTTAGAAAATGGACCGAAACCTTTAATACCAAAACTTAAAAATACTCCTAATCACTTTACAACTCATTTAATAATCTTAATCTTTAAAAATCCTTTAGAAAAGTTTGCATGGTTAGAATATAGAAGAAATTGTGTTAGAGACAACCATTGTGACCAAGCAATCCAGTCAGCATGGAGTCCAATCATCAGGGTAATGAAAACTTGTAGGTATATGTGAGAAATGTAATATGCAATAATTATTCTTTATTTGTTTTTATCCCTAAATTGGAATTTATTTTTTTTATAAAGCCAATGGCTCAATCAATGCAAGTCAGAAAACCAAAGGAAAATTAATACCCTAAATTGTCCTTCTTGTGAAAAGCTTATCGGAAGCAAAATACTCTTTTGTGATTTGAGACGGGTGTTTATTTGGTTATTAAGATTTTAAAATAGACACTTTTGAACTTGAAGTTTAAGAAAGATTTTAAATAGCTGAACCAAAAATGGACTAACGAAAAAATTACTTATCAAAGTTGAGGTAACAACTTCTATTACTTTTTATATTAAATTAAGTTTATGTAGTATTTTTCAATTAAATTTAGAGAAATATATAGCTAGAAAAATCAAGTTTAGTTTGATTGAGTGTAAATATTTTTTCAATTTTTGAGAAAATCCTATTAATTTATTACTTTTCTCTTCATCTCTCCCCTTCTTCCCCTTACTTCTAATATATATTTTTTCTTGTCTTCTCTGTAGATAATTAATTTGAAAGTACCATCAAATCCAAAACTCCAATATCCCTCAACACCTCCATCGAAAACCATGACCGAACCTCGATGCGTAACTTTATATCCTCCTTGCTCCTCATTGTTTCCTCTGCCTTTTCTTTTGTTTCTGCATCTTAAATTCATTTCCCTTTACTTGATTTCAATATGGTAAAAGAAAGAGGTCTTTCTTTTTCTCAAAATTACCAAATACACCACTTATCTTCACTTGGGTGGCTTCCCTTTTAGATTTAATTAAGGGGTTTGTATCTTCAGCCATTTAATTATCAGTTGTTTCAAAGTACTATCAATGGAGAAGACAAGAATTAGAAATAGATGGTAGAAGACGAAGGGGAAGGAGAGAAAGAGAGGAGGAGAAAAAGTAGCAAATTAATTAAAAAAATGCCGCATAAACTTATTTTGATATTAAATTAATAAAAGTTGCAATGATATCATGGACCATTTAAAACATTTCTTCAAATTCGAGGATCAATAGGGTGTATTTTAAAATCTCATGTATCGAATAGACGCCCAAACTCAGCCTTTAAAGACCATAACATGTATTTTGTTTAAAAAATTGTTAGTTTATCAACATCCTATAAATTAAACCATCCCTTTCTCCCATACTTCAATCGTTGATACAACATTTGTTGCAATTAGCCAAACCATATTTGGGTGTACTGTGATGGAAGAAAACTTATGTGGGTTTGGTGTGGATGAACATTTACAACTCACAAGATTTAGAAGCGGAGATCCAAGAGAGATTATATACAATAAAAATGCTTAAAAAGTTTGGCAAATTCTTTTAAAAGAAGATCGTTAAAAATATTACAAACTTTGTATTTTGAACTAATTATAAATTTACATATGCTTCAAATTAAATTTGAAGAAAAATGGTAAGTTTAGAATAATATCACGTGTCTGTGTAAAAACGTTAAAATATTTGTAAATATAGCAATTAAATTTAAAATAATTACAATATGATCTATCCGCTAGACTATGACAATTTTACTATATTTGCAATTTTTGAAAGATATTGCTAAATACACTGACACTTTGAATCTATTGTTATATTTGTAGCTGTTTTTTTTCGACAAATGGACACTTTCATACGGAGTTTCAGTTTTTTTCGACATCTTTAAATCAACATTTTATTATTTATTTATTTAGTTATTTTGATGAAATAGTATTTATTTGAATTTCCTTCCTATATAAGATAATTCTAAATTGTAATCTTTTTGTGGTCATCTAAATTTACAAAAGAAAGTGGAGATTTAAACTGCTTACTTTAAAAAAGTTTGTCAGTAAAACAATTACTTAAGTTGGGAGTAGCTTTGCTTGAAAAAATGCAATTACTTAACTTTGGGCTATCTTTGCTTGGAAAAATGTTATACCTTGCTTGTATGTGACATAATTGGGAATCTTTGGAAGTAATTTTTTAAAAATATTGTTTAATGCTTGCTACTCACAATATAATATATATTATTTGGAGTAGCTTTTTCCTACTATAATTAAAATTGAACCAATAAAAAAGAAATACCATTGAACCCTAACTTTTATAAATTTGTTTATGTTTTACATTAAGAATGGTTTTATAGATAACCGTTTTTTATATGAAAAAAAATCTTTCATTTGCTATATCTAAAAATATATTTAACATAACAATTGTCCATTTCTTTATCTAGAAAAGACATGAAAAAGAATTTTTAATACCATTTTAGTTCCTATATTTTGAAATTTGTTCAATTTTAATATTTATAGTTTCAAAGATTTAATTTTAGAGAATCTTAAATTTAGTTATTCTGCATTAATTTTATTTAAATTGATTAAATAATCACCCTAATTTACATGCATAAGAAAAGAAAACACAACCTGTGAACATATTTTTAAAATTTTACGGTGAAGATGCTAATAAAAATAAAAAGTAACTAAAAGATCTACCATGAACTAGTAGGTGGACTAAATTCAAGATTTAATAAAAGTCTGCTAAAATTCAACCTTTGAAAGTAAACCTAATATCAAATTCAAACAAACTCTTTAGAAAAAAAAAAAAATTCGCAAGAACAAGCTAGTTAAATTCGCAAAATTTTAGCTTTAAAAAAAGTGAAAAATAAAAAGATTCTCTATATTTGAAAAAAAAAAAAAAAAATTTTGGCATACAATACAAAAACCACAATTGGCGGAGTTCTTACTAGGAGGGAAGTTTCTTGTGAAAGGGGTTTCTTCAACCTCCTCGGATTCTTTTGACTTTGAGGTATTCACTATCACTCCATTTTATCTTTTTTTTTTTTAGTATTACTTATCGTACTCCAAAATCATCCGCTTCTTCACTGTTATTCTGCTGCCATGATCTACATTCGATTTCAAACCGATTCATTTCTAAATCTGATTGAATATGACATGTTGTTCGCTTTGTATTGATGTTTTCTTGTTACCTATTCTGATTTGTATACATTGAATGCCACTATAAGTTTTTATGTTTTTATTTTGCGCAGAGCTAAGAAAAGAAACATCAATTCATTTGGAAAGGAAGAATGGCGTTACGTTTTGGTTGTACGTCTTATGAAATTGGATCTCAAACGTGGAGGCATAATCGAGGAGATGAATGGGCAGATTTAAGCTTTGTTAGTTCTTGTTGTGAAAGACAGTCTACTATACAGTTAGGAATGAGAGCTCCAAACAGCTCGAGAGTTTGGGCATCAAAAAAGGAAACAAAAATCTATTTGTTTCTCAAGGCATAGTCTGTATGCGATGAGGATATGGAAGAATTAATAGAGTTTAGAAGTCACATCCTTGATTCCTTTTAGATCTAATATGAACTTTTGAAAAACCCACTTCACCTAACTCCTAATTTCCATAAGTGGCTATACTGTCATATTTCTTTTAAGCAAATTCTTCTAGTAGGTCTAGGAAGGCAAGAATGAAAAACAAGAGATTTGCTTTATTTATTGGGAATTGGGAGACACACACAGAATAGTCTTGACGCTTCCATTTCAATTCAAGCATATAGGGAGGGGCACTAGCTAGTGTTGCTCCAATCTGCAAGACAAAGCAAAATATATGAAAACCTTCGTATAGTATTCAAATCGGTATTGCTTGACGGAAGGTGATTACAACAAATACTGGTCATTGTTTAATGAGATCAAGAGACTTTGATTATTTGTTTGGATAGAAGTGTTGGCTTTCCTTAGAATTTACTCATAAATGTGATTACAAATTCATATAAAATGAGAAGGGTATGTGCCTGCTGCTTCACAAGCTCATCTCCCAACATCAAACGTCAGAATCCCAACAGTGACAAGCCTTCTCAGGTGCCACTCTGCCTTCCCAGCAACCAATTCTATTTCTCTTTGACTAGTTGTTATTTATGTTTCCTTATCTGACAAAATTGGTTTTGCATTTGGATTTGCATAGAGCTCTGTTGTGACCATGAGAACCACTCAACAAAATAATGCCACTGAACTTCCAAAGGTACTAATTTGTTTTATCATTTTTACAATTTTAAAAAATCAAAATAGATACTTCTTTTAATAATTTAAATTAAATATAAGTTACTAAATCTGATTTTAAAAATTATTTTATATTCATTTTAAATGTTCTTATAATATATTACTATTTAATCCTTAATATCTTTTGGATCATGTAATATAATTTTAATTTAACTAATTTACTAATAATTTTTTAATTAATTTAATAACTAAAAACCATAAATTTTTAAAGGGAAATTTTAATGATAGAGAAAAATTGAAACTATATTTACCCAATATAACAAGAAAAAGAAAAAAAACTAACTAAAATGTACTAGAAAGAATTTGATAGATTTTTGCTAAATAGTTCAATATTTTGCTATATTTGAAAATGCCAAATATGAAAAAATAAATATTAAATTTTTGGAGATTTTTTTTTGAAGTCATAAATGTTAGTTAAATAAATATATATATTATTTAACTTTTAGGTAAAAATTAATACTTTTATAAGAATATGTTCTTTTGTTTGACAACTATATTATATGGGAAACATTTTTTACTTTTTGTTATAATGAGAAATTATATTTTCATTTACAATAAATTGTTTATATGATAAAAATCACAAACTTATTTTTATTTTCAATATTAGTGTATATATAAAAATATAATATTAAAAACCGTAGTTATTATCAACAAAAATATGATAAATTTTAAAAATTTGGCGGTATTTTTAGGTTGGTCAATTTTTTTTATAGATAATTTACCTTATCTATCAAGTCTTCAGTTGGTTTACTAATTATCTTCCTATGCTCCTAGTTTTACAATTTTCTTAAAATACAAAAAGCTTTCAAAGTTTTCTAGAAATGAATATAATAAAAAATATTTGGAGCTAATGGAATTAAAAACAAAATTATAAAATCTTTTGACATACCAAAATTTTCATATGGTGTAATTAAATATAATTGGATAAAAATAAATTAGATTAATTTTTATAAATATAACAAAACACCAAAATATTTACTGTCGGTATAACAAAATAAAAAAGCTTATGATATTTTCATAAATTTCATATTTGTCTTTGAATAATGCAAACGATTTTTCACTTCTTCTTGTTTGTGATTTATTCATCTCCTCTTAATATTATCATTTCTTTTTCAATTTACAATATTATGATTATTTATGTAAATATTTACTAATTTCTTCATTTTTCTTTCCATAATTTCTTTCTTCTTCTTCATTTCTCATTTCCTTTTTTCTTCTTCTTGATAGAAGATTTAAATGATATTGGTACAAGATCTAAACGAACGTGTACTAATAACTATTGTATTCCATCATTTTAGTCCTTAATTGCAACATTTTATTTTTAATATATTTTTTAGAATTAATTATTTTACTATTTATAGTTAATAAATACTATTTGTTCATTAAAACTTTTTTTATTAAACAAAGAAACATAACCATGTAATAGAGTGATCTAATTGTTTTCTCAAATATCATTTTGATCCAAGAAGAACTAGTAAAATCAAGATCCTAGTTGTACACATTCTTCAAAATAGATACAAAATTAAAATAAAGAAATAAAAGACAACAATGCATTAGGAGAACAAAAAAGAAAGTTTGAACCATTGAATTATTAAAAAAAAAGTGGAAACTATATTGGACAGAAAGTAGAAAAGCAACAAACAAAAATATCAACGATTGCATTCTTCATCTTCAAACTTCAATATAATGTTCATCTACAATCTTCAATCTTCAAAAGTTAGAATTGAGCCCAAAATGTGAGAACTATGAAATAGTTTTGTGTTTATATATTAAGTTTGGACTATTTATTATATACGTTTTTTTATTCTAATTAAATATCAATCTAAACTGTAAATTTGATACAATAGAAGCAACTATTACACCGATTATTCCTCTTGTATGTTACGGATTTGTAAAAGGGAGCATTAAGTAATAAGTTATAAACTTGGTGTACTAAATTTTAAATTAGAAAAAGGGGACAATTGTATTTAATTAAAATGTCGAAAGATGAATTTGTCCCACATTGTTTTTTCTCAATCCTGAATTTTTATATATTTATAAAATATATATAGATTATAGATTCTTCTTTTTAGATGGTTTCCTTTCTCTACGTAACTTATATTTTTATGATAGGGTGTGGAAGAAACTCCGGCCAAAATAAGTTCTCCACGTGCTGCCAATATTTTACAGAACCATGACTTCTCAATGGGGCTACAACATTGGCACCCCAATTGCTGTAATGGCTATGTAACATTGGCCAAGTCAAATAACCTGGATGAAGCATCCCATAGTTCATGTGCTAGGTATGCCATTGCTACCGATCGAAATGAATGTTGGCAGGGACTGGAACAGGAAATCACCAACAGTATTTTCCCTGGTATTACTTATTCAGTTTCAGCAATTGTTGGGGTATCAGGATCCCTTCAAGGATTTGCTGATGTCCTAGCAACTTTAAAGCTAGTGTACAAAGATTCAACTATAAACTATTTGGGCATTGGGAGGTAATTAATTTTATTGTCGTGTGACTCCATTATTTTTCTTTGGGAAGAAACAACAAAATTCGGAAGACTAACAAAGAAAAGTGCATGCAGATCTTCTGTGTTGAAAGATAAGTGGGAGAAGTTGGAGGGGACATTCTCCTTGTCAACCATGCCAGACCGTGTTGTATTCTATCTGGAAGGGCCTTCTCCGGGTATTGATTTGCTTATACAGTCTGTTGAGATTACTTGTGCTAGTCCCAATGAAATGAAGGTGATTATATTTCTTTTTGCTTATCCCATCCTTTTCTGATTTAGTAGGAGAAATTATATTTAGGATACCCCTTGTCTGGCATCCCTTGTCAAGTCTACATCCAAAACTTCAATGGAAAATAATGTCCATTGTTGTCATTCAACCTAATTTCATGTTTTTCTTCTAAAAAAAGTTAAGCTTGTGGTTCATTTTAACTTAACTATCTATTCATGTCTATCTTTTTTAGAAATCTGGAAAAGACAATGCTAGTGATGAGAATATTATTCTAAACCCAAAATTTGATGATGACCTCAAAAATTGGTCTGGAAGAGGATGCAAGATTGCTCTACACGATTCAATGGGAAATGGAAAAGTTCTCCCACAGTCTGGAAAGTTTTTTGCCTCTGCAACAGAGCGCACACAGAGTTGGAACGGCATTCAGCAGGAGATCACAGGAAGAGTGCAACGAAAGCTTGCTTATGATGTTGTTGCTGTTGTGCGTGTATTTGGAAATAATATCACCACTACTGATGTACGAGCTACTTTATGGGTGCAAACACCAAATTCTCGTGAGCAATATATAGGAATTGCCAAGTTAGTCTCTTTTTATCTCTTTCCATCTTAATACAAAAAAACTTGTATAATGTATGGTGAAAGTAAAATGTGGTGGATTTGGTGAAGTGTGCAGGCAACAGATAAAGATTGGGTACAATTACAGGGGAAGTTTCTTTTAAATGCTTCCCCATCAAAAGTTGTCATCTATATTGAAGGTCCACCTTCGGGAGTCGATATTCTTATCGATAGTCTTATTGTCAAGCATGCACAAAAGATTCCTCCTTCACCCCCACCGTCTTATGAGGTTTCTTGAACGATCAATTAAAAATCAATTTTAGGAGTTTACATGCTTGAATTATTATATGAGCTGTTTCAGATGACTTATTGTTCTTGGTTTATTATGTGCAGAATCCAGCCTATGGATTTAACATAATTGAGAACAGCAATCTAAGTAATGGCACCAACGGATGGTTTCCCCTTGGGAGTTGTACACTTAATGTTGGAACCGGGTCACCGCATATTGTTCCTCCCATGGCCAGAGATTCCCTTGGTCCTTCTCAACCTCTAAGCGGTCGCTACATTCTTGTGACAAATCGCACGCAAACTTGGATGGGTCCTGCTCAAATGATAACTGATAAGGTGAAACTCTTTCTCACATATCAAGTGTCTGCTTGGGTAAAGATTGGCTCTGGGGCAACCGGTGCGCAAAATGTCAATGTTGCACTTGGAGTAGATAACCAATGGGTCAACGGAGGGCAAGTCGAAATCAGTGATAATCGATGGCATGAAATTGGGGGTTCCTTTAGGATCGAGAAGCAGGCAACAAAGATAATGGTTTATATACAAGGTCCTGCTCCAAGTGTTGACTTAATGGTTGCTGGACTTCAAATTTTTCCTATTGACCGCCGTGCAAGGTTAAGATATTTGAGGACACAGACAGATAAGGTAAAATTTAGATGTGCACACACGGAGTCCACGTAAATGAAGAAATTACAATACATTAATATTGTAAGAATGAAAACCAACATATTAGTGCAATATTCTTAGCATAAAGTATTATACAGTTTGTGAATTTTTATCTAGTCTGAGTCTGTTGTGCAAAATTAGTTTTTAATATTTCTTGGTTTTTTGGTCTCATTTACTTCATCATGCCATTAACTTTTCTAGCTCCAACTGCTTAGTAGTGCTTATTGTGCTTTTACAATTTTAATTTGACAACTGCAGATCCGCAGGCGTGATATCACCCTCAAGTTCTCAGGATCTAGCTCTAGTGGCACCTTTGTAAAAGTCAGACAAATGCAGAACAGTTTTCCTTTTGGGACTTGCATTTCTAAAACAAACATTGACAACGAAGATTTTGTTAACTTCTTTGTGAAGAATTTCAATTGGGCTGTGTTTGGAAATGAGCTCAAGTGGTATTGGACAGAACCACAACAAGGAAACTTAAACTATAAGGACGCCGATGAGTTATTGGATTTATGCAAGAGCCACAACATAGAGACCCGTGGTCACTGCATCTTTTGGGAAGTGCAGGGTGCTGTGCAACAATGGATTCAGTCCTTAAACAAGAATGATATGATGGCTGCTGTTCAAAATCGCCTTACAGATTTATTAACACGCTACAAGGGTAAGTTCAAGCACTATGATGTCAACAATGAGATGTTGCATGGATCATTCTATCAAGATCATCTTGGCAAAGATATTCGAGCAGACATGTTTAAGAACGCCAACAAACTTGATCCATCAGCTCTCCTATTTGTGAATGACTATCACGTTGAGGACGGATGTGACACGAGATCTTCTCCTGAGAAGTACATAGAGCAAATTCTTCAACTACAAGAACAAGGGGCTATAGTGGGAGGAGTTGGGATCCAAGGGCATATTGATAGTCCAGTGGGACCAATTGTTAGTTCTGCTTTAGACAAAATGGGAATTTTAGGTCTTCCAATTTGGTTTACAGAACTCGACGTGTCCTCCATCAACGAATACGTAAGGGCCGATGATTTAGAAGTGATGCTTCGAGAAGCTTATGCTCATCCTGCAGTAGAAGGTATAATGTTATGGGGATTTTGGGAGCTGTTTATGAGCCGGGACAATTCTCATTTAGTGAATGCTGAAGGCGAGATCAATGAAGCTGGAAAACGATACTTGGCTCTAAAACACGAATGGCTTTCGCACGCAAGTGGACAGATCGATGGGACGAGTGAGTTCAAATTCAGAGGCTTTCAGGGAACATATAACGTACAGATCATTGTCAATGCCTCTAAGAAGATATCAAAGACATTTGTAGTAGAGAAGGGAGATACACCTGTGGAGATATCTATAGATATGTGAAAGCACCCATACCCAGTGCTTGTGCTTGTGCTTGTGCTTGAATACAGCAGCATCACTGAACATACATTTTCAAAGATGTGTGTAGTACAATAAATCCCTCCCCCTTCCAATTTCGTCCCAAATACTAATTTGTAATAATATCAGTTCCAAAAGAATAAATAAATATATGGGTTGTTTTATTTGTTGTGAATATAGGAGTTTTCCCTCCTTTCCTTCTCTTTTTTCTTTTTAAGAAAAATAATACAAAGGTGATTTACATTAGGAATTGTCCTCATATCAACTTTTTTAAAATGACCCAAAATGATGCTTTGTTGGAAAAACATAACAATTAATAAACTTTATATTCCATAAATAAAAAAGAGATTTATAATCTTCTATCTAACATTTTTATAAAATTTTGATTATTTTAAACTTTTGATTTTGAATGATTAAAAAAATAAAAAATTTAAATTTAACTATTTGGAAGTCAATGCTAAACATGTCGCAAAACTAAAAATGTAAGTTAATAAAAGTGACAATTTACGATCTTTAAAGGCAGATTATCCTTTTATATTCAGGTTTGTTTTTTGTTTTTTAAAAACATTATTTAAAAAAAAAAAGTTATACATTCACCATAAAAACTAAGGGAAATTTACATAAATGTAACAAAATCCAAAAATAATTACGGCTCGCATCTCAAAAAAATTAGAGCTTACGCAACCACTATTTTTTTTTCATAAATTTTATATTTGCCCTTTGTTGTTTTTTAATATTTTATGATCATTCTTCACTCCACTTCTTTTTCTTCTTCTTTGCAATTTATTCTTCTCCTCTTCATATTATTATTTTTCCTTAATATTATTACTTCTCATTCATATTCTCATTTCTTCTTATTCGTGATTTCTTCATTTTCTCTCCCAAAATTTCTTCCTTCTTCTTCATCTCTCGTCTTCTTTTTATCTTCTCAGTACAAGATCTAAACAATCAGTTGTCTACTTAGATAGATATAGATAAACCACTATCACTAATAGATCATTTAGATTTGGTACACGATCATTTAAATTGGATACAAGGGTACAAGATCGTGTAGCAAGATCGTTTAGATGTAGTACAAGATCATTTATACTAGGTACAAAATCGTTTCAACTGGGTACAAGAATACAAAATTGTTTAGACTAGATATAAAATCATTTTTTTTATGTGTGTGTGACCAATTGATTGTGGGGTAGTTTTGTTATTTCATGTTGTGGGCTTGTAAGCTTTTCTTTTTTCAAAATTGTTTTATACGGTGTAAATAATTTATGGGGTATTTATATTACAAAATTGTTCTTTTCACAATCAAAATTACATTTCACACTACCAAAGGAAAAGAAATAATAATAATAAAAAGAGTTAAAAGAAGAAAGGGAAGAGAAAAATATAAAATGGAAGGAAATAGAAAAAGTAGGTTAGGACTTAGGTCTAGATTTTTGGTGGGGAAGTGAAAGGACAGTTGATGATAGACAATAAAAATGGGCCCCAAATGGTGATTTGGAATCCGATGGGCCAAACCAAACAACCCATTTTGTACTCTCTTAACAGTTTGTACTTCCTTTTATGTAAATATCAGGAATGCTTATATGAACACAAACTTCATAATTAAATCTAAAAAAGAAAAACCTTTTTCTTTTACCATATTGAAATCAAGCAAAGGAAAGGAATTTAAGATGCCGAAACAAAAGAAAAACAGAGGGAAAAAAAGAGGGACAGAATGCATGATTCCTTGACTTGAATCTCTCCCTAGTTGTTGGTATTTCATCTTGTCAGAACGCCTTTTTTAGTCCGCTCCTGTAATGGTTAGGTCGTCAAATGATCACCTCGCCTACTGATCAAAACACTAGCTAATCAACTTGCGTACTAGTCAAAACGCCTATTGCAAAACATATAAACAAATTAGAAAAGGACTGACTTGGGGATCTCACTCTTTTTAAAACGTTTCGTGGCTCTGCTCCTTTGAGCAAATAGTTTTCAAATGTCTCGATGCCTCCAGGATAAAATAGCCGTGTTCTTCAATTAGTTTTGTACTGAAACCAATCAGAATTCTCAACACTCAAATAAAACACTTTGTTTTGCTCAGAAAACTTATAGAAAGAGATTTGAAAGAGAGTATTTGCTTGTGAATTCTCACACACAAAATGAAAGAAGTAAAAGAGTTTATTTAGTGTGAGGAAACAAATAGAACTGTTGGAAATTAATTTTGTAAACGTTTATAGTTATAGAGAGATTATGTTGACTATTAAATACAAAACGGTAATAAAATGTTTGATTATTTAATTATGAGATAAAGATCATATCATTTATTATATCTCATCTCGCCTAGGATGTCAACGTATGCAATGAGGTATTCTAATATCTCGCATGGCTAGTATTATTGCCTAGTCATGATCAATATCACATAATTTACAAAATTCGATAACTCTATTACGTAGGACTCTTATCACATAGTTTGGTCCTTATCGAATATCATAGCATACCGCGTAGTGTTATCATGCAAAGAATTTTTCATTCAACATAAACTTAATGGATCTGGGCTTGGTATTTCAAACTATATATAAATGGAGAAGATAAGAAAGAAATAGATGGTAAATGGCCAAGGGGGAAGAGAGAGAGGAATAGAATAGTCGTAGATTAATTAGAAAATGCCACATAAAGGTTAATTTTCATAAATATAACAAACCGACGAAATATTTACTGCTAGTGTAATAAAATGAAAAAGCCCATGAAACTGACCATTTTTTTTAATATTCCAGGTATTCCTTCATTTTCATCGTCTTTCTTCTCTTGTGCGATTTTTTTTTCTTTCCATCGTTCTTTTCTCTTATTCTACTGTTTTTTTTTCAACTACTATTTGGTTCAAGATTGTGTACCAAATATAAAAGATATAATTTATTTATTTATTTTTTCAAACTGTTATTTGATTGTTCAAAATATAAAAGATTATGAAAAAAATCGTTTAGATTGAGCAGCCAAATCTAAACGATAAAATCTAAATTATGATCGTGTTCCAAATATAAACGATTGTGTACCAAATTTAAACGATCATTTTTCAAATATAAACGATCGTTTTCCAAACATAAATGATTACAAAAAAAATCTTGAAAAAAGTCGTTGAGATTTGACAACCTAAATTTAAACGATCGTGTAGGAAATAGTAGCCAAATATATACGATTGTTTTTCAAATACTAAACGGTTGTTTTTCAAATATATTACGTTGGATGTTAATTAATCGGAGCATTTTTGGAATTTTTCATTGTAGGTCTGTGGATTTTTTCGTTTTCGAAATTATTTTATACGGTGTAAATATTTTACGACTCTATTATATTTTTTAAAAGACCCAACGTAAACTTATTTTAATATAAAAATTAATAAAAGTTTGCCAGCTCAGTACCACCTCAACCACGCCACATAAATTTTCCATTAATTAGTTAGCCAGCAGTCAATAACTAAACCTATCTCTAACCTCGAAAAGCCAAAAGTGTATTTTTTTCAAAAAAAGAAAAAAAGAAAAAAGAAAAAAAACAATTGTTTACCAACACATCCTATAAATTAAACCATCTTGCTCCATCTTGCTCCTATAATTCAATGTATGACATAACATCATCTCTAATTTTTTTTGCCTTTAAGTTCTTCACTCTCTAATTTTTTTTTTCAATTCTTCTATCTCTCTTTTTTCTTCAATATCAAAACTTTTAATAAAAAGCATAATCTCTCTGATTTTGAAGCATGTCTGAACAAATTTTTACAAAAGTTCACCACCTACATAGTCAAAATTTCAAGTTGAAGTATAAACTTTCACGATTTTCATAAAATCCCAGGATCAAAATACAACGTTAAAATGAGTTTAGCTTAACGAACATTGACATAACATTTCATTTTTAAGTTGGAAGGTTTGATCCTCACAATTTATTGCACTTAAAAAAATTAAAAGAATACAAAACGATAAACACACAATTTATCACAATTTTCATTTTAAGGCTTCGTTAAGTTGACCATTTGAGTTTTTTGTTTTTTGTTTTTGAAAATTGTTCATGTTTCCACGCAATTTTGTAAGACATAATTTTTTACTCATATTTTCCACCTTTCTAATCCAAGCATTTAAATTCCTATCAATTTTTCAAAATAAAAAACAAATAGATGGGAAGTAACATCTAGGGACAGGAGTGGATTTAATAAGGGGTCAGGGGTAGTGTCCTCACATTTCTGATTTTTGTATTTTAATATTAATTTTGAAGTGTTAAATTATAATATATATTAAATAATGTTCCAATATTACTAAAATTTGTCTTTGGTATAGTGGTTGTATCTCCTGGTTTAAAAATTTTAGGTTCAAATCTTATCTACTTCACCTATTTTTTTATTTTTTATTTATATAAAATAGTGCCCCAATCTATGATTTCTAGATCGGCCAGATATACAACTTTTTTAGTAATGATTTTCGTCCATATACTAATGCTAGAAACATTCACTTAAACATTTTTCTTAAAAGTTAAGTGTATTAATGGGAAAATTGCTATTTTTAACAAAAATATATATATATATATATATATTCACTTACAAAACTAACATTTTTTAAAAGGAGAATTATTTTTCTAACATCTTTCTTGCCTTTTAAGATTTTGAGTGCAAGGTCCCACACAGTAAAAATACTATCTTGTTTCTCATACACGTATATATATTCAATTTTATCTTTTTCTAATACAACTTCTCAAACCCAATTTCAATTTTTAACCTTAAACTTCATTTTCCATCTTTTTCACATTGTTTTTGCAAGTTTCAACCAGTGTTTTTGGTAGATTTGTTGTTATTTTTAAAAGAAAAACTAAAAGACAAATTTTGTTGAGATATCTTGTAAGGATTGGAAACTTTTTGGTAAAAAAAATTCATAATGTCAACTTTTCCTTCAAATTGAAAATGGGGGAAAATTAAAATATTTCAATGAAGAAATTAAACAAACTTAAACTTGCAAGAAAAAAAGTTGAAGTTGAAATTGGGTAAAAGGAATTAAATTAACTTAAGTTTAAGAATAAAAAAGAAAATCGATAAAAAGAAAAAAAAGGAAAAGAAAAAAAACAGGAATTATTATAGATAACAAAAAAAAAAAAAACTACTTACAAAATATATTGAAAAGTTTAAATGTGCCTAGAGAGTTTGATGAATTTTGCTATGTTTTGTAAATAGTTTTGATATTTTGCTATTTTTTAAAATCTCTAAAAAAAGGTATTTATAAATCTCGAGTAAACTAATTTCCTGAAAAGAAGCTTACTAGACAATTTTGGTTAGACTTAAGTTTAAGTTTAAAGAAATTGAATTCACAACCAATATTTCCTTAAACTTTACTTAAAAAAAATTTGACAGAAGGCACAATAAATGTAACGCTCCTTTCGAAACCACTTTAATGTGACTATGTAAGGACGTGACCGTCTAGATATTCTACCTATATCTCTCTGTTAAATGACACATAGAACACCTAGTGAATGGATTAGATGAACATCAAAATTTAATACGAAAGAGTCAATTGCAAAACACAAGGATTTCATTGATAGTGGATCAAAAGTACATCAAACATGAGTACATGCCTTCTCACATTCAAAGCATAGGGTTTTTAAAATGACAATCTTGACTCCTTTCACCTAACTCTACATGTTATGCGATTTGACAGTGGCCACTACCAAGTGATGTGTTTAAGGGCACGTCAGGAAATCAAGGCGGCAAGTTCGATGCTGGATGTTCTTCGCTACCTGGGAGGGGGGAGGGGGGAGGAGATAAAACAAAAAAATTTGAAAAGCTAGACGAAATATGTCTAGTGAGTGAGGTTCTTTATGAACACTTTTACAATTCAAAGGTTGTCTTAACGTGTTGTAATCATTATGATCAAAACATGCGATATAACATTTTGCGTCTTTAAAGCAATTCCTTCCAACAATAACATAGTTCAAATTCCTTTAGTAACATTCATAAATCACATGGTAGACGTTTTCCTTTTTAAAATTAAGTTTAAAGCTTGTATAGCATGGAGACGCGTTTGTCCTTAATTACAGTCTCATCATCTTACCGCAGAATCGTTATGCACATTATTTACATCTTTGTACCCTTTCCTCAACTCAAGCATTTACCACACTCTTTTGCCAAGTTACAACTATGCAGAGAACTCTCAACACATTTAGCAAGTTTCGATCAATTCTAGTCTGGATAATGTGTCTTCCAATGCTAGAACACACAGAAAGAAAAAGGCATCCCATACCAAAACACACAAGTATGAGGCATTCTATTCCAGAACACACATCAAGAACAGAGCATCTTATCCCAGATCACACAACAAGGATAAGGCATCTCACACTAGAACACATAACAAGTGTGAGAGCTTTTTATGCATAGGTCGGTACAAGGGTCATCTTAATTCATCGTTTTAATTCATGTCAAAACTTACACATTTTAAAATCCATATCTTTTGGAAACATAGTAGAAATCATTCATATTCGAGGTGTGAGACCCATACCTAAATTAGAAGGGAAAAATTTGATTAAGTGTTTGGAGAAGACGTTTTGAGTGAAAGGTTGCGTTAAGAGGCTAGCAATTTGAGTTAATTCGCTAAAAGTAAGAGGACGCGATAAGACATTCCACATTTAAGTATCATTAGGCGATTAAAAGCTCTTTGTGGAATAAGGTAAGGCGGATAAATGTTTAATATTGATTTGACAGGAGTTTACATGCAAGGTTAAGAGTTAAGCATGTTTAAGATAAACATGGAACTTACACGTGTGTCACTAAGACTAGGAGTTGGCGAATTATTAAGAGTTTAAGAATGACTAATCTAATTTGAAGTTAGCATAAATAGAGGAAGTAGACAGATTATTAAGAGTCTTTGTTCTGAGAAATTGTAAGGAAATTAAGTGTTGAGTTGCTTCTAAGCAAGAAGAAGAGGAAGAAGAGAGTTGAAACCAGGCATTCTATGTTAAGGAAAACCAAGTTGCTGTGAGTAGTTTTCTTTTTAAAACAGTTTGTTTATGTTAAAAAAGTTTTCTTTAAGTTTTTACTAATTTGAAATAATGTTTAATATATGAATGTTTTAAAGAGATTTTGAAAGAAAGTTTATACTATGTTTTATATGAATGTAAAACGAAATTATGTTCAGCCATGTAGAAAATGACTGCATGGTGGAATGAAGCCGACCAATACATAAAAGGCGTGTATTGTGTTAGTCAGCCTGAGCAACAAGGGGTGAATCAAAATATTCTAGAATGATGTTGATGAAAAGGACATCACATTAGTCTAAACTCGAGATGATGAGTCTTGACAGAGGGAATGATTCATGTTCTTGGCAAAAGGATTGTTTGAGACTAATATGTGTTTATGAGATGAGATGTGTTTATGCAATTTGATATGAAATGATGATATTTATGAAGTATTTTTCAAGACGGTTTTACATAAAACCTCACTAAGTCTTTTGACTTATGTTTTAAGTTTCCACTTCTCAAGTGATCAGGTGATGAGGCCAAAGTAAGGAAGGGTTGTGTAAACCCGATATTTTCTTGGTCAATTTTATTTTATTTAATATATGTGAAAGGAATTAAAGAAAAATGAAAATTAAGTGTATATATATATAATATAATATATTTATTGGTTTTCATTAAGTAAAGTAAAGACAAAAGAAAAGAAAGAAGGAAGGAAGAATTGCATTCGGTGCAACTTTCTAATGTTATAAACCCATCCACCGCCAATGTTATTTCAATTCCTTTCTTCTCCATTTTCTTCACCATTTCTGCACCAAATTTCAGAGAGACTACAAAGGGAAGAAGGCTGTGAGAGGAAGAAGAAGAAACTCAAGAAGTGTTGGTTGAAGAACACAAGGAGTTTGCAAGATCAACTTCTGTATAGTTCACGAAGCACATCTCTGGTTTTTTTATTGAATCCGAGCTACACAAACAGAATTAAGAGGTGAGGTTTAAATTTACTGAAATCTAATTCATTTTCAAACAAACTTTATGAAGAAAGCTTGAGCAAATTCTGATGTTCATTGGGTGAATTTTGACAATGAAAACAGGGCAGGTGGTTTTCATGCGAAATCAGAAAGTTTCTGGTTTGTTTTGTATTTCAGGGTGTACCAATGGAGTTAGGATCTCTATTTGGTATGGTTGGAAATATTATTTAATTTACTACAACTTTTCTGAAGAAAATGTGAACCAAAAACGACTAAAAATAAGTTAAATTGCAGGGACAAGTTAAGGGGTCGTTGTAAGCGCGATTGTTGGAGTGGTTCAGTTTCGAGGGATACCTGAGATTATACACAGGGAATAAGATTTACGTGTCTTGAGATAAGTTTTAGAGGACCTCAAAATAAAGATTTGGACATAAAGAAATCTAATTTTGGTTAAGTAGTTGAAGAGTTATGATAATTTTAATTGTGTGCTGCGAATCTGGAAAATTATGAGAAATGTGTAGGGTATGGATTATTATTTTTAGGGATAAACTTCTTTAGCAATATCCTTAGTGAGCTATGTCAAGCATAATATTTGAAGATCATAATATTTAGGTTTCTAATACTCGGTTCTGGTTGTTTGACAGGCCAAGAGGAAATAGGTCGGATTTACACATCGAAAACTAGTCTTAGACTGTGAGTGACCAAAACCAGTTTTGAAAATATTTTTTTATTTTCTCCTAATTATTAAGTATGATTGACTGATCTACACGTTTATTTGCAAGCTTTGAAAATCATTTGAATTCCATGATTATTTTCAAGTATGAGTTTCGAGACTAGATTTCTTAATGAAAATTTATGCTAGCACGTGATTTAACGAAGGTCTGGAAAGTATTTGAACCATTGTGTTTCAAACAAAGCATGAGTTACCAAGTTTTGTTTTAAGAACTACAACTTTTCATGAACAATCTAAGTAAGCTTGAGCTTTACGAAACATAAAGATAGCAGACATGTTTTAATGTTTTCGTATGATTTTTCTGATGTTTCTATTAACTACATGATTGAGGTGTTGAGCCCAAGGCTATATGGTACTGTGTGCACACAGGTTAAATTCCGTTGTTGACGTTGAGTGTACTCCGTAACAACGATGCTGTTGTGAGTGTTGGGCGAGCCCCACTACGACAAAGAAGATGGGAGTGCTGGGTGGGCCCCACTACATCGTAGAGCTTGTAAACGTTGTTCTACTGGGTGTGCCCTACACAACGTAGATTTGTCATGTAGTTAAAATATTTGATATACTTGATATGCCTTGCTAGAGTTCAATGATGTATATATTGAGTATTTGAGGAAGCTATTCTTACTATAATATGTCTATGTTTACAACTCGTATAAACAGATTTATATGTGTAAGCTTTCACGTGCTCTTACCTTTAAATTTCTAGTTTTAAGCTGAGTCACTCACTGAGCTTTATAGCTTACCCTTCTAAAATGTCTTACCCACTTTCCAGGTAGAGGTCGAGTTCCCGGTGCCTGATAAACTGCCTTAGTCTGCTGAAGCTCCGATATCGATTGCCAGTACGTGGTTAGAGTTGTGTATAGAGTCTGTTGTCATGTGATGTATATGTCTTAGTTTGATTTAGATACTCTACAGTTTGTGTGAGCTTTAGGAGCTGCGATTGTATAAACCTTTGTTGGTTATGTTTTGGTTAAAGTGTCTCCAGGTTTACTCGTGAAATCAGTTATTTCTGGGCTACACTTCATGTATGTATATGATTAGTATAGGATCCGCTGTGTTATGTTGCATGTACAATATTTTATATACTAGATTAGAAAGTTTATCACGTTAAAGATTTCAGCGGAGTCAACAAATACAGATAGAGAAAAGCATTGTCTATCGGCTTCACGCCGTCTTTCGGTCTAAGCTTGCAGGTAGTCCGGGAGGGGGTGTGACAGGCTGAGGAGCTACTAAGCGAAGAGAAGCCACTTGACATTTTGTTTAAGTTTAGTGTTATTATTGTATCTTGTAAAGTGTTGTAGAATGTTGATTTAAGGTTAATAAAGAAACAATTTATATTATTCTATTGTGTTAAGTGTTTTTTCGCCTAAAGTATAAATTTAAGTTTAAATGTAAAGTCATCAAGCGTTTAAAGGAAAACTTAAGAACTTAAGCTGAGCTTTCTGCTGTTTAATTTCACACCCCATCCTGCAAGCACTTCAATGCTTTGTATTACGCGGTATGACTTGAAAATTTTTGACGCGTTAAAAGCCAAAAAACTCAGCTTTAGGTCTATAAGCTTTGCTTAACTGCTTGATGACTTGGCTTTATTGCATAGCTCATCCTTAAGTCCCATTAACATATTGGGAGATAAAGAAAAAATAATGTAGCGGACTTAACAAAACCTTGAACTTTTATTAACATAAACCATGAGTTCTACAATAATCTTTACAAAACTAAATAACTTAAACTAATCACCTTGCAAAGTCTCCTTGCCTAGCAACTTTATCCTTTTCTCCACTTGGCCTTAATGCCTAATCATCTGGCCAAAATGCCTAAAACTTTGGGAAAGAAACTTAAAACATAAGTCAAAAGACTTAATGAGGTTTTAATAAAACCTTTTTTGGAACACCTCTTTGTATAAAAAATATTTTAAATAAAACAAACTCATCGCCTTGTTTCATAAATATAACATAACACATAAATACTCATTAATCTCTATGTTCTTTTACCGAGAAATCCTTCCCTACGCTAAGACTTATCATCCTCGCCTTTAGACTACTGTGAATAGCATTCGGGAAAACCCTGGTTTCTTCCTCGTCGCTCTGGCCAAAGCACAATACACATCTTTTATGTATTGTCCCGTCTGATTTCACCATGCAGGCCTTTTCTACATGGTCTGCCTTAATTTACTCTTTATGTGCACATAACAGTTAGCTTACCAACAAAGAACAAGACTAAAGGTTTAAACAAAATTTCATATTTACTTAAATGCAAAGGCTTTACTTGATATCATACATATGCTTTCATTCAAAATAACCATTTACAAACACTCTGAAATTCAAAGAAAGCTTTGATTCAAAATAATAATTTATAAACATTCTGAAAGCTTTTAGTCATCGTTTGGACAAGCATTGATCTGTAAAGTTTTCTCTCGCCGACTTCCTCCCAACATACTGGCGTTCTACATTGCTTCCCATATAATGCGTGAAAAAAGGTCATCCCAATGCTAGAATGGTAGCTATTGTTGTAAGCAAACTCGATTAAAGACAAATGGTCATCCTAACTCCCTTTGAATTGTAAGATGCAAGCTTGCAACATGTCTTTCAATGTTTGAAAGGTCCTTTCAGATTGACCATTCGTCTTGGGTGGATTACAATATTAAAACGCAATTTGGTCCCTAACGCATCTGGCAACTTTGGCCAAAACTTGAAGGTGAAACGCTAATCTTGGTCGGACACTATAGACACAAGTGTTCCATATTGGTTTATGATTTTGTTAACATAAACTTAGCCAATTTGTTTAATGGGAAGGTTTTCCTAATGGGGATGAAACGCGCTATCTTGGTGAATCTGTCAATAATTATCCAAATTCCATCAAAACCACTTGGGGTTCTGGATAATTCAAATAAGAAGTCCATAGTAATATGTTTCCATTTCCACTCTGGACTTGGCAAGGGACTCAACAATCCACCAACCTTTTTTCATTGCCTTTTGACTTGTTGACAAATCAAACACTTGGCCACAAACTGGGCTATCTCCCTTCGCATACTTGGCCACCAGTAGTGAGCCTTTAGAGTCCTGTACATCTTAGTACTGTCGAGGTGTATTGCATAAGACGAATTGTGTGTTTCCTTCAAAAGACTCTCCTTCAACACCTGATTGTTTGGAGCACATACTTTGTGATCCCTTAGCAACACACCGTCATTTCTAAATGCGAAGTCAGATCGTTTCTCATAGTTTATTTCCTCAGTCAGTCTTCTTAGTACGAGATCTTCAGGTTGTGTCATAACCATTTCTTCTTTGAAGATGGCCTTTATGAGACCCTTACCGTGTTTTGAAATCTCGCGTGGGAAAGGAATGCGACAAGGACAACTAGGTGATGACAGTTTTTCTTTCTGGGTGAAAGGGAAGGTAAGCACTATCACCCAACGAATTTACCACACGATACAAAGAATTTGTGTGTTAAGTTAAGAAGGCGTTGAGAGTTCCTTCCCTCGAAGGTAAGTGACGTTATTTTGTTATCCCCATGAAGTTAGTGATTGATTTGGCTTTACTGCCCAATCAAGGTTAGGATAAGGAGGAGAGAGTACCACTTGGCATTTTGATATTTAAGGATTTCCATCGCCGAGCATAAGTAATCATTTCAACATAGAAAAAATAGCTAGAAGGAGGACTACAAATAGAGAATTTTCGATCAAGGTGTAGGAACTAGTTCACTTAAGGAAAATTTGAGGAAAAACTAAAGTAAGACCATTGATTCTCTGTTAATTGCATCTGTGAACATCGTGAGAAGTGTCCAAGGGAGTTCAAAGTCAGGAGCTATTCAAGAAGATAATTTGACAGTGAGTGGTCCATCTAAAAATGTTTGCAAAGAACCAGTAGTTCTAGATAAATTATAGAATTTCAAATGCATTTATACTTGAGGCGCTTGCGAAAATAGCAAAAAAAATTATGATAATAGGACCCATGTCACTACATTTTCTAAATTGCAAAAGTAGCAAATTTAAAAGCTGCTAACCCTCTGATAGCCCTCCGATAGCCCTCTGATAATCCTCTGATAGTCGTTTGATAGTCGTCTGATATCACTAACTTGTCATATTTGTCAGATCTGAAATATGCAAAAAAGAGGTGTCATTGGCTGTTTTTTTCTAACTGTTTTTGTCATCTAATGCAATTTTCATTTATATTTTTGAATCTTAAGCCATAAATTTTTTATCATAAAATCCGGAACTATGTGATGCATATGATTTCTCATATATTCTTAACTCTTGAAATAATACTTTTATTAACTATGATGGTATGATAAATGACCTTGTATCTTATACAATGGAAATACTTTATCCTTGTGTGATCTGGAGTAGAATGTCCTATTCTTGCTGTGTGATCTGGAATAGAATACTTCATACTTGTTGTGTGATATAGTGTGAGATGTCCTTTGCTTGTTGTGTGATTGACTTGCTTGCAAATCAATTCGCCAAGGAAAAAAACTTGCTTGTGTAGATTTGACTCGGACTTAGGGAATAGTGTCATTGCATATTTTGGTATATAATTCTACATGGTGAGTCATTGATCATGGTCACCGCATGTTAGATGTTCACTATGTATGTCTTTCATCATGTAATTACTAAGTCTTCGTTGAGTACAAGTTTTCCTATTGCTTGCCTAAGTGTAAGCGAAACAATAGATTTCATGGGTAAGCTAAGGTCAAACACAGGAAATTGATATCAAAATCTTAGCTCTAGGGTTTACTCTTCAGTTGGACGGTATGAAATAATAACCTATACAGTATAAATGAGTGTAAGTTAAACTATATCTACTTATCTACACTAGAGAATTTGTAAAAGTGGATTAACATGGAAGTGAGATGAAAATATGAGCTAACTTGTATGTAAGAAAGGGGTGAAGGAACATCTATGCATTACTATGTGATTAAGTAATATGAAAGCCTTGATGCGATATCACTTAGTTAACTGGCTTATGATTAAGGCAAGCACCTCTTGGTGTCTTTAAATGCCATACTTGCTCACTTCTCAAGATCTAAATGACTAAGCTTAGTTAAGCAAGATATATCTTGAAGAGTTCACTTACAAAACTTATAGAGCTTCTGTTTTAAGGGTGATAACATCTTGGCACCAAACGCTCACACTTGTTCTTTTTTCAAGACACAAATGATGGAAGCTATCTCACCAAGGTGGAGTTTGTGTCCAAACTCCTTCTTGTGCGTGTTAGCCATATCTTTGCTACTTGCCTCTCGGGTAGTTGGCGATACACACTGGCTAAACGATGAATATAGCTTAGCTAACGCAAAAAGAATTATAAGCTAATCTTTTTATCAATAACCTCTTATAGATCCTAAACTACAAATAACACATTGATAGGTGAACAATAAAGACATGATGGATTGAAAAGGTATAAATAGGCAATGTATTAAAGAATATAGATCTTAGGCTACTATACAATATGAATCGATACATTACAAATAAATACAAAATGGAAATAATAGAGATGAATAATATAAGTTAAGAGGAAATGGGAGATGGGATCTTCTTCACTCAGAGCTCAAGCTTTCATTCAATGACTGATCGAAGAAGAGGAAGAAAGACTTTATAGACAGTGGAGAGGCTAGTCCTTTCCACCACTGTCTAGGGTTTGGACCGATTCGCACAAGCATTTGACTTTTCTCTCAGTCGGCATTTCACTCGACTTATTCAAGCATTATGTGTGGTGATCCATTCAGATGTCGCCCCTCTTCTTGGTGACGTTGGCGTCCTTTTTATAGGATGATTCAGGTGGAAAACTTCTATTCTTCTGAACATGTCAGTATCGAAAGTTGCATGTATCAAGTCACATAAACTCCATCTACCACTTTGGTCATCTAGTGAACTTCTTCTCCCATAGTAATAAGGTATTCTTGAGCAGTCTCAATCTGAGTTCCTCTGCGATTTTCTAGCTTCTTATTTTGTTCAAATCCCGTGTTAAGACACTAAAAATAGGGTGAAACAAGCATGGATGTTTATATAAAGTGTATTTCTGAATATTTATGAATTTACAACATAAGCTATTCGTTTTGACATTTTTATTATGCATTTTGGTCTCATTATTCTTTCTAAAAGGCTATAATAACTTGTATTTCTAAAAGTTATTAGTGATATGACATTTAAGGATGTATCAAGCAGTATAAAAATTGTGATAGAATGTTGCTGCGTTGAGACCACTCCGCATCACGAAAACCCAACAAAAGAGTGTGGCAAACGCTTGAGTTGGCGGGAAAATAGGGAAAAAGAGAGAACTAAATGTCCAAAGGACTTTTGCGAGATAAATGTACTAAAATAACAATCGTGGATGATTTTGGAAAAAATTAATTTATTAATCACCCAATAATAGAAGAAATCAAATGTTTGTTAAACACATGGTTTTCTTTTATAATGACATGATATGAATAAATTTTTCCTTTTATTCTATTATTGATGAATTTTGGTAAAAAGGACTTCACTTACTAGACATTTCTGTCTAACTTTCAATTGTTTTGATTTATTCCCCCCGCTAGGTAGCGAGGAACATCCAACCTTTGTCCTGCCCTCTTAATCGCCTGATGTGTCATATTCAATTTGCATAATCTATTGAGGTAGTGGTCACTATCTTCTCGTAAGCATTTAGAAGCTAAGTGAGATAGCTAAGAAGTTAGGGTTTAGTTAAAATAGTAAAATCTGTTGTATTAACAAATTACTTTCGTCCATGTATTCAACTTTTACTATTAATGAAAGTATCGAATTATGTTGGTTGTCTCATTCGCGTTATCTATCTTTTATCTCATTCTTTTGGTTAAGTTTGATTGCTAAGTGATCTGGATGATATCTTGCAGAGAGAATTTGCATAGAATAGCTTAGGTGGTCACACCCTCACTTAATCGTGTTTGGCGGATTTTGTAACGGACGTGACATCCTTAACCTGAACTTAAGATCACCTTTTTGTCTCTCAAATCTTGTAGTAAGGCTATTCTCCCTCCACTTCTTGTATTGAAGCTCTTTTTGCTCGACGCATCAGCTACAACATTAACCTTCCAAGGATGATACGAGATAGTGCATTCAAAATCCTTAATAAGTTCCATCCAAATCCTTTGTCTCAAATTTAGCTCATTTTGGTCAAATATGTATTTGAGGCTCTTAAGTCTTATGGTTAATGAAGATGTTGCCCTTTTCTCCAAAAAGATAATGTTGCCAAATTTTTAATGTGTGGACTATGATGGTTATTTTTAAGTCATGTGTTGGGTAGTTGCTTTCAAGCACTTTTAATTGTTGGGATGCATAGGCTATCGCTCTTCCATCTTATATTAGAACACATCCTAAGCCTTGGTGAGACGCGTTGCAAAAGACTTCATATTCTTTTCCGGTCCACTCAAATCTCATTGCCTTTTTTGTAAGTGTGGTTAATAGAAGGGCTATTCTGGAGAGTCCTTCATCAAAGTGTCTATAATAGCCCACCAATCGAAGAAAGCTCCACACTTGTTCCATGTGTTCAATGTGTTCCATGTGTCTCTCCTCATCTTACAAATAAACCGAGATATCATCAATGAAGATTATGACAAACTGATCCAAATAACGAAAAAAATACTCTATTAATCAAGTCCATAAAAGCAGTTGCGACATTTTTCAACCTAAAAGCATTACCAAGAATTCATAATCCCTATAACGCGTTCTGAAGGTTGTTTTCGACATATTGGACTCTTTAATCCTCAGTTGATGATAACCTGAACACAAATCTATGTTGGAGAACACTAAGGCACCCTTAAGTTCATCGAAGAGGTCGTCTATATGTGGCAAAGGATACTTATTTTTAGTTTTCACTTTGTTTAGTTGTCGATAGTCTATACACAGCCTCAATGGTCCGTCTTTCTTCTTTACAAACAGGACAGGAGCTCTCCAAGGGGAGGTATTAGCCCGAATGTAACCTCTCTCGAGTAACTCTTCTAGTTGGTTCTTCAATTCCTTTAATTTGCTCGGTGCCATGAGGTAAGGGGTTTGGAAAATTGGTGTGGTTCCAAGTATAACCTCGATGGTAAACTCAATTTCTCTTATTTTGGAGGTAACCCATTCATCTCTTTTGAAAATACACCCAAATACTCGTCAACTATAGGCACACGACTTGGATCAATCTTTATTGTCTTATGCCCTTTCTTTAGTAGCCTTCTCGCTTTATGCACGAAGATGATACCTGTCAACTCTACCTTATTATTGCCTATAAATTCAACTTTGAATTTACCTGGCACTCTTAGAACTACCTTCTTATAGAAGTAATCTAGTACCACATGATATTGGGTCATAAAATCCATTTCTAAGATCACATTCAACTCAACGGGCTCAAATAGGATCAAGTCAGCCTTCAATGCAATGTTCTAAATTTGTACTTCGTAATTTTTACAGACTGATTGTACTACCCATAAAAGCCGAAAAAATATGCCCGAGAGTCGATTTTTATTTTCGTTCCAAAACGTTGAAAAAAGGGCTCTATAGCCTACGAAAAAAGGACCAAATTTAGAACGATGTCAAAGGTCTCGAAAGTTCACATCTAACAACTGGGTGGTCTCATTTTGAGTGATACTAATTTCATTTGCCCATAAAAGCAGAAAAAAATATGTTCGAGAGTCGATTTTTATTTTCGTCTCAAAACGTTGAAAACATGGTTAATGCTATAACCTACGAAGAAAGGACCCAATTTAGAACGACGTCAAAGGTCTCGAAACTTCACACCTAACTACTGCGTGGTCTCATTTTGAGTGATATTAAAGTTTGTTGCCCATAAAAGTAAAAAAAAATATGTCCAAGAGTCGGTTTTTATTTTCGTCCCAAAACCTTGAAAAAATGGCCAATGTTATAGCCTACGAAGAAAGGACCCAATTTAAAACGATGCCAAAGGTCTCGAAAGTTCACATGTAACTACTGGGTGGTCTCATTTTGATTGATATTAAAGTTTTTTGCCCATAAAAGCCAAAAAAATATGCTCGAGGGTCGATTTTTATTTTAGTCTCAAAACGTTGGAAAAAGGGCCAATGCTATACCCTACGAAGAAAGAACCCAATTTAGAACTATGCCAAAGGTCTCGAAAGTTCGCATCTAACTACTGGGTGGTCTCATTTTGAAAAATATTAAAGTTTTTTGCCCATAAAAGCCGAAAAAAATATGCTCGAGTGTCCGCTTTTGTTTTCGTCCCAAAACGTTGGAAAAAGGGCCAATGCTATAACCTACGAAGAAAGAACCCAATTTAGAACGATGCCAAAGGTCTCGAAAGTTTGCATCTAACTACTGGGTGGTCTCATTTTGAGTAATATCAAAGTTTTTTGCCCATAAAAGCCGAAAAAATATGCCCGAGAGTCGGTTTTTATTTTCATCCCAAAACGTTGGAAAAAGGGCCAATGCTATAGCCTACGAAGAAAGGACCCAATTTAGAACAATGCCAAAGGTCTCGAAAGTTTGCATTTAACTACTTTGTGGTCTCATTTTGAGTGATATTAAAGTTTTTTGCCCTAAAAAGTCAAAAAAAATATGCACGAGGGTTGGTTTTTATTTTCATCACAAAACGTTGGAAAAAAGGCCAATGCGCCTACGAAGAAAGGACCCAATTTAGAACGATGCCAAAGGTCTCGAAAGTTCGCATCCAACTACTGGGTGGACTCATTTTGAGTGATATTAAAGTTTTTTGCCAATAAAAGCCAAAAAAAATATGCCCGAGAGTCGATTTTATTTTCATCCCAAAACGTTGGAAAAAGGGCCAATGCTATAGCCTACGAAGAAAGGACCCAGTTTAGAACGATGCCAAAGGTCTCGAAAGTTTGCATCTAACTACTCGGTGGTCTCATTTTGAGTGATATTAAAGTTTTTTGCCCAGAAATGCCGAACAAAATATGTCGGAGAGTCGGTTTTTATTTTCGTACGAAAACTTTTGAAAAATGGCCAATGCTATAGCCTACGAAGAAATGACCCAATTTAGAACAATGCCAAAGGTCTCGAAAGTTTGCATCTAACTACTGGGTGGTCTCATTTTGAGTGATATCAGAGTTTTTTGCCCATAAAAGCCAAAAAAAATATACTCGAGAGTCAGGTTTTATTTTCGTCCCAAAACTTTGGAATAAGGACCAATGCTATAGCCTACGAAGAAAGAACCCTATTTAGAACGATGCCAAAGGTCTCGAAAGTTTCCAGCTAACTACTGGGTGGTCTCATTTTGAGTGATATTAAAGTTTTTTGCCAATAAAAGTCGAAAAAAATATGCTCGAGAGTCGATTTTTATTTTCATCCTAAAACGTTGGAAAAATGGCCAATGATATAACCTACGAAGAAAGGACCCGATTTAGAATGATGCCAATGATCTTGCAAGTTCACATCTAACTATTGGGTGGTCTCATTTTGAGTGATATTAAAGTTTTTTTTCCATAAATGCCGAAAAAAATATGTTCGAGAGTCGGTTTTTATTTTCGTCTCAAAACGTTGGTAAAAGGGCCAATGCAATAGCCTAGAAGAAATGACCCAATTTAGAACGATGTCAAAGGTCTTGAAAGTTTCCAGCTAACTACTGAGTGGTCTCATTTTGAGTGCTATTAAAGTTTTTTGCTCAATAGCCAAAAAAAATATGTCCGAGAGTCGGTTTTTATTTTCGTCCCAAAACGTTGGAAAAAGGGATAATGCTATAGCCTACAAAGAAAGGACCCGATTTAGAATGATGCCAAAGGTCTTGAAAGTTCACATCTAACTACTGAGTGGTTTCATTTTCAGTGATATTAAAGTTTTTGGCCCATAAAAGACGAAAAAAATATGCCCGAGAGTCGGTTTTTATTTTCGTCCCAAAACGTTGGGAAAAGGGCCAATGCTATAGCCTACAAAGAAAGGACCTGATTTAGAACGATGCCAAAGGTCTCAGAAGTTCACATTTAACTACTAGGTGGTCTCATTTTGAGTGATATTAAAGCTTTTTTCCTGAAGGCGTGCTAATAAATAGTCCACTCTCTATATGTTCTATCTTGTGATTCGAAGACATAACATGGGAAAAAGAAATACAATAATGTGTGTATCTGTAATCAAATAACACAAAAGTAGGGGAATTACAGATCATCAACAAACCTGAGATCACATGAGAGTTGCTCCTAGCCTCACTTTGGGTCATAACTTAGAATTTTTCTTGAGTTTTAGGCCTTTCTAGTCTTCTAACTCTACTAGGTCCAGGCTCAGTTTCATTTGGGCATTAAGGTTGATTGGCAGATTGTCATACGGTCCCCGAGTTCCTAGGATCCCCAAATTAGGGTAGTTTTTAGCAAAGTGTCAGGGTTGGCCACAATTGAAGCAATTCTTTTAGGGACCGCCACTTTCTTCAAAATTTGGACTCAGTCCTGGTGTTTACCTTTTTTTAGGAACATTCCCTGTCCAGACTGAAATATTCCTCATCCTTGACTTTGACTTTGCTTTGAAAAGTCCCCTTATAGTTCATTATAGACCCACAACAATTGTAAGAACTAGTTTTGAAGTTTTCTGGCTGTTGGACGTCTGGTGTTTGACTCCTAGCCTTATGGTGTCGTTCACCACTCCGCATGCTGTTAAAACCTTGACTGTTGAGATCTCCCTTCAAAACCTTATTCTTTTCATCTACCGGGCATCTCTCAACTCGCATGGCAACTTCCACCAATTTGGAAAAATCTGACCAATCCATGTTGGCCATCACTGGCGCCCTAATCTTAGTCCGCAATCCTTCCTCAAACCGTTTGCACTTATCAATTTCATCAATTACAAAAGCGAGAACGTATTTTGCTAGTTCGATAAACCTCTTCTCATATTCCAGTATGGTCATATCGCTATGAACTAAACTCATGAATTCCTTCCTTTTCACGTCGCAAAAGGAACGGGGATAAAACTTATCCTTAAACGCCTTTTGGAACTCCTCTCATGTAACACAACTCATTCCGCTCGCTATCGACTCATGGAGAATCCATCAATCTTAGGCACTGCCTTGCAATAAGAATGTCGTTAACCTTACCCGCCTCTCCTCAGGGTATTCCATCGCCCGAAAATATTTTTCCATCAAACTCAACCACTTCTCCATGTCCGCTGGGTAAGTGGTCTCTTTAAAGGTCGTTGCCCCCAACATTTTCAACCTCTTAATGGGAAACCTCTTGTCTACAATGGGGTTCAATGGCATAAAATTATCGGTTACTCTTTGGGAAAAGAGGTTAAACATGTCTTCCTCCATGTTTTGCCTTGGGGGTTTTATGGGTTACTAGACATCTCGTCTGATCCTTGCGCTTCATTAGCGCTCCCCATAGCTGGAACATCCATTACTACTTGCATGCCCTACCTTGGTTTTCCTCGTGGTGTCATAATTCCTATAATGCATCATTATGTTTAGACACTCATACTTTCATGTGACTCTATATGCATGATTCTTCCCAAGAATTTATGCTCTGATACCAACTTGTCACGCCCCATTCGAAGTCACTTTATATGTTACGTGAGGACGTGATCGCTTAGACATTCTACTTGTTTCTCTCCGAGAGATGACACATAGAATGCCTAGTGAGCGGATTAGATGAACGTCAAAATTTTTGCGAATGAGTCCAATTGCAAAATACAAGGATTTCTTTGACAATGGATTCAAAGTACATCAAACATGAGTGCATTTAATTCCTTGTATGATTCTAACATTTATTTTGAATTTGGTAATTGTCAAACTTTTTCAATAAAAAATCTTGGATAAAGATTCATTGCCTATTATTTTTGTGAATAATTGTGTGTTAAAGAAGTAAGTTCCGCAAATGCATGATTGTTCATTTCTAGTCGATTGGTGGTCTTGACTCCCAAACAATTTGACCAAGAATCATTTTAAATCTCAAATCTTCTTTGTTTGTTTTCTTATGCCCATGAGAAAGATTGCACCCAAAACCAATGCCCTTACGTCTTTTATTTCTTTGAGAAGTTTAATTCTAGTTTTGTTGAGTTGGATTAAAATTTCCTTCAATTCTTTTTATTCTTGTCCAAACGATTGTTCTTTAAATTCTTGCATTACTCTTTTATATTTTCTCTTGTCTACTAACAATTTTCTTCATTAGTTTTGATTTCAAGAAAGTTTTTTATCCCATCAAGCACTCCCTTGATTTCGACCTTTACTCTTGTGTGTACAATGGTAAAACATATTGAGTAGGAAAAATTATAAATACCTTTTTAGACGAAAGCGATAAGATTTTTCTTGTTTCAATCTTCTTTGTTTGCAACTATAACTCACTCTTGTTACTAATAATTTCATGTAGTTGGCAATTTCTTGTCATAAAACGACCTTACCTAGCATTAATTTTTTATATACATTTTCTTCGATCCAAAATGGTGCCGTTTTCAGGGATTTTATGCATGGTGTAGTTTCATTTCTTGAAATCTTTACTTGCATTTTGTTGTTAGTGATTTTAGGAAGTATCTTTAATTTTGTAGTAGTATAAAAAAAATATAAAAAGTTTGCATGTTAATTCTTGGTTAAATTACATAAATGTAACAAAACCCAAAAATATTTACGACCCGTGCAACAAAAAATTAAAGCCCATAAAACTACCATTGTTTATATATATATATATATATATATATATATATATATAAGTTACAGATTTGCTTTTTTTTGGTTTTGAATATTGCGGGACCATTCTTCACTTCCCTTCTTTTTCTTATATTTTGCAATTTATTCTTCTCCTCTTCGTATTATTACTTCTCCTTGTTCGTGATTTCTTCATTTTCTTTTCCGGAATTTCTTCATTTCTCATCTTCTATTTTTCTTCCTGGTACAAGATTTAAACAATATTGGTACATGATCTAAATGATCGTGTAGCAATATCTAAACGATTAATTGTCTATTTCAGATAGGCAGAGATAGATCACTATCACTAATAGATCGTTTAGATTTTGTACAAGATCATTTAGACTAGGTACAAGGGTACAAGATTGTTTAGGCTGGGTACACGGGTACAAAATCGTTTAGACTAGTTACAAGGGTACAAGATCGTTTAGACTAGGTACAAGGGTACAAGATAGTTAAGACTTGGTACAAGAGTTCAAGATTATTTAGACTGGATACATAATTATTTTCTCATGCGTGTGTGACCAATTAATCGCAGGAGTATTTTTGTTATTTTACGTTGTGAGTTTTCTCCTTTTCAAAATTTTTCTATACGGTGTAAATATTTTCGTGTACTATTCTATTTTTTTGTAATAAAATTACTCTTTAATTCTTTCCTTGTCTTGTTTAGTAATGCATGACTAAGTCTTCTCTTGCGTCTGATATTAAATTTGTAGAAGACATAACTTTGCATGAAAGAAAATTAAGGAAAGAAAAGAGAAAGCAAGGTAATTCATCAAATCTAGAATCTCACATAGATATAGTTTAATTGACACATTTAGAACAACCTTTAGGGCCAAAACTTGAAAACCCTATACATAATAGGATGAGAGAAGAAGCACCTGAAAAAACATTAAGAGGATTTTATGAACCTATTATCCACGGAAAACCAATTTGTATTGTTGTGCCTCCTACCACCACAAGTTTTCATGTTAGGGTAGATTTAATTTCCAATTTGCCCATCTTTATAGGAACTAATGACGAAGAACCACACAAACACCACAACGAATTTTCTTATACTTGCGATTTTCTTAGGCCTCATGAGGTTACTGAGGATCAATTAAACTTAAGAACTTTCCTTTTCTCTCTTGCCGACAATGCGAAGAGATGGTTGATAAATTTAGATCCTGGATCTATAACATCTTGGGAACATTTAAAGAAAAAATTCTTAGATAATCTTTTTCCAATTACTAGAGCACAATCAATTTTAAAAGAAATTTTTAGTGCTAAACAATACCAAAATGAGACTTTGTTTGAATACTGGGAAAGATACAACGAATTGTGTGTCAGATTACCTTATCATAAAATATCTGATAAGAACATAATCCAATACTTTTATTCGGGTTTGCTACCACCCAATAGGAATTCAATCGATGTTGCAGCAGGAGGGGCTTTAGTTGATTAAACCCTTTTTAAAGCAAAAACATTGATTTCGAGAATGACCGAAAATTCTCAAAATTTTTATAGTAGAGCTTTGGAATCTAATAACTCTTTGTCTAGTGAAAATTCTTTGACTGATCAAGTTAATTTTCTCACTAAATTGTTTTGCTCTCTTACGAGGTTTCCAAGGTAGATTCATGTGGAGTATATGGCATGATTGGCCACCATAACGATCAATGTCTTGACTTGAAAGAGGTAAGTGCAATAGGCAGTTTTAGGAGGAACGACACACAAATCAACATGTATAACTCGGGATGGAGGAATCATCCCAACCTTAGATGGGGTCCACAAGACCACAAGTCGTCTAACACTTTTTCCTCATCACAAGGGCAAGGTACGTATCTTGAAAAAATAATCTCTAAATTAGTCCTTAGTTCAAATAGATTCAAAATCGACTTTGAACAGAATCTAGCTAGGATTACTAAAGAAATCGGTAATGCAACTGGGTCGATTTGAAATGAAATGCATGATTATATGCTTAAAACGAATGCTTCAATTTCAGAATTAGGAGATAAATTGAACCAACTAGCCACTAGTATTATTAAGATGGAAAGGAAAGACAAGTTACCTTTCCAACTAGACCATGCTAATGTTAGTGCAATAACTCTACGTAGTGGTAGGACTTTAAATGAGCATGATAATATTTTCCTTATCCAAAGATGAACCAAAATCTGTTAATGTCGACTCTAATACCATAGATGAGAAAAAGGAACCATCTAACCCTACTGATCTAATGATTCTTCTTCTTCAAATATTATTGTTAGAAACTATATAGCTAAACCTACTTTTCCTTCCAGGCTAGCAACTTCAAGGAAGGAATTCCAAAACGGCGAGGAGATACTTGAAGTCTTCTAGAAGGTTGAGATCAATCTCCCTCTCTTGACTACCATCAAGCAAACCCGAGGTACACCAAGTTTCTAAAAGAGTTATACAGAAATAAAAGGAGTAGAGATCAAGAAAAAGCAACGGTAACTGGTAATGTTTATGCACTTTTAAAGAAAAACCTACCTGAAAAGTGTAGGGATCCGGGTATGTTCTCTCTTCCTTGCACCATGGGTAACAAAGAAATGTCGCATGCTATGCTTGATCTAGAAGCATTCATACATGTCATGCCTCTTAGTGTGTTTAAGGACTTATGACTTAACAGTCTAGAAAAGACTAATATTTGTATTCAACTTGCAGACCATTCTTTTATTTCACCTTTAGGTGTAGTAGAAGATGTTCTAATAAAAATAGGGGATTTAAATTTTCCTGCAGATTACTATATCCTTACAATGAACAATGAATATACCAACACTTCACCCACTATTCTCTTAGGAAAATCTTTTATAAAAACTGCTAAAGCAATCACTAATGTAGATAAAGACTTGCTAATTGTTGAGTTCGATGGTGATGTTGAGTCTTTTAACATATTCAATGATATGAAATCACCAAATGACCAAATGTCCTTGTGTGTATTAGAGACACATGATAAGTTTGAAGAACTAATAAATCAAGCCCCCATAGAACACTTTGAAAACGAATTTGTTAACAAGGAAGATAAGCTTAGTGAAATGAATCTTTTAATTTTCCTAGACTTTGTTGCTACGGCTAATAATGATGAGAACTTGAATGAAAGTAATCTAGCAAATCGTGATAAACATGTTTTAGATAGCAACATTGAAATTTGTGATGAGCATGTTATAGAGGATAATGACATAAATGATCCTGATGAGTTTATTTTGGATAAAGAATGTGAGAAACCCTTTCTAATGAAATTACTTTGCCTCCTCAGGATAACAGGATGGAACTTAAGGTTCTCCCTTCACACCTTTAATATGTGTTCTTGGGAGACAAGAACACCCTTCCTGTCATAATCTCGAGGGAGCTTCCCAAGGAGCAAGAGGAACAATTATTAGAGACTTTAAAAAACAACAAACATGTCATAGTATAGACTTGAATGACTTGAAAGGTATAGACCCATCGTTTTGCACCCATAGGATTGACCTCAAAGGAGGAGAAAAAGATAAGGTGCAACCTCGATTGAACCCAACCTTGAGGGAGGTGGTGAAGAAAGAAGTCTTGAAGTTAAAGGATGCCAAAATCATATATCCTATACCAAATAGTACGTGGGTAAGCCCAATACATGTGGTAAAAAAAAATCGGCATGATAATTGTGGAAAACGACAAATGTGAGTTTGTTCCAACTCGTATACTAAATGGTTGGCGCATGTGTATAGACTATAGGAAGCTAAACGAGGTAACCAAAAAAATCATTTCCTTTTGCCTTATTTAGATCAAATGATAGAACAACTAGTTTGAAAATCATATTTTTGCTTTCTTCACGTTTTTTCTGGTTTTTACAAAATACCTATTTCACACAATGATCAAAATAAAACCACTTTTACATGTGATTTTGGAACATTTGAATTTGGATGAGTGCCATTTGAACTATGTAATGCTCCTGCTACATTTCAAAGATGCATACTTAGCATATTCTCTGATTTTCTTGGTAAATGCCTAGAAGTGTTTATGGATGACTTTACACTCTATGCTAATGACTTTGAAACTTGTTTGAATAGTTTAGAATTGATTTTAGAGAGATGCATAGATACAAACTTAATACTCAATTTTGAAAAGTGTCACTTTGTGGCCTCTCATGGCATAGTGCTAGGTCATTTAGTGTCAAAAAGGGAATCCAAGTAGACAAAGCTTAGATAGATGTGATCCAAAACTTGCCTTGTCCAACTTGTTTGAAAGATGTTCGATCCTTCTTAGGAAGTGTTGAATTTTATAGACGTTTTATAAAAGATTTTAAAAAAATAACTTTGTCTTTGACTAGTATGCTTAAAAAAGATATCCATTTCATAATTGATGGTAAATGTAAAGTTGGATTTGACACTTTGAAAGAAAAGTTAACATCAACTCCTATTTTGCAATCACCTAATTGGAATTTGCTATTTGAAATCATGTGTGATGAAAGTGACTATGAATTCACTACAATGAAAGTGAAAAAACGTTGACAAAGATTTTCTCGACGTCGAAAACTCTGTTGGCCAGAACGTCGACAGCAAAACGTCTGGAGACATTTTGCCGACAAGCTAAAGGGACGATGTCAGGCTTATCTTATCCTCGACGCAGTCGATACCAACGTGAAGCTGACATCGGTGATGGGGTAAGCCCGACGTGACCTCCTCATGTCCAATAATGATGTCCCGACGTGACATCGGGCAAAGGTTCTTCGACGTCATGGAAAAGACGTTGAGGGAAACCTCTTATGCTGACATATAATATTCGTCAGGAAAAATTATTATATGATTTTAAAAAAATTATTTTATTATTATTTTAATTATTATTACTGTTTTTGGTTTTTTGTTATCATGAGTAATACATTTTTGATTTCGCTTTGGAAGGCAACAATTAAAATTTATAATAAATTATCATAATAAAAAATTTGCAATTTATGTAATAAAAATTGCAATTAAGAAATTTGATTGTGTAATAAAAATTACCATTAATATTGTTGTTCAAATTGTTCAGAAGGACGACATTAAAAGAAAAAAACTACCCTTATCTTCTAAAACCTGAGCTGGCAGACGCCAAAAGAAAGAATTCGAAACTACAAATGACATAAAAGTACGATTACATATATATCATATATGAGAAATTAAACAAATTAAAAGTTAAAAAATATGTACCCCAACCGTGTTCACGGTCCTCTTTGTGCCCAACTCATGTCCTTGATTATACTTTTCATCTCTGCAATTTTCAGTCACGCTCCTCCTCCTTTCTGATTTGTTCTTCAATTAGGTGGTCACGCTCTTCCTCCCTTATTTGTTGTTCTTCAATTAGGCGGGTAGCATTCTCAAGGCTAACCTTTAGTTCGCTAATCTCTCTCAAGTATGTATGCTAGTCATAAGAGGAGGAAGAACTGGAAGTAGAACTCTTCTGGGACTTGGGCCTAAGGCCCCAACCAAGACCTTTTGAGTAGTCCGATCGTCTTTCCAAAACAGTCTTGCATATCTCATCCCCAAAGAGTGGTTGAGAACCCTATGGGGTAGGTTGAGATTGGAGTTTCAGCATTTGATTCTACACAATACAAGTTGTTAGTTGTGAGATTATAAGAATTAAAATAGAAAGTACAAAAAAAGTTTTCATAAACTTACATGCGCATCCGCTGGTGCCTGTGAAACAAACTCGCCAGTCCTACTGGAGTGCGTTTCTCAGAACAACTCGACACGGTCCATCGGGTGATTGCATTCTTTAGAGAGTTAGTGTTGTCGTTGAAGGAACGACTTGGATCTGCTTCTGTGATTGTAAGACTACTTTCCTCTAGCACCCTTGTTGACCTTTGATTGCTCCTACATTCAAAAAATGATCAAAACATACATTACATCATCCAAACAACAAAAATGAAGTATTGTTAAACCAAATTAAAGTATATGATATAAATCACCTAAAATTGTTGAGTCATAAAGGAAGTGCCAATCTTGTACCCGATTCACCAATCTCGATGGTGGGTTTACACGTGCTTCTTTAGGCTGGCTGTACTTCTTGAAATGTTGGTGGTTATGTCACACCCCCTTCCAGATCACCTACTCTCGATTCGTAAAACAATGTGAAGTCAACCGATACCATCTCTTACCTTGGTGATACGTGCTGACCCTATTCCTTTAATATTTTAAAATGCAATGGAAACATAAATCATGTTATAATATTAAGGAAATTCAAGTGTAGACCAACTCATTATAATATTAAATTATACATAATGCTACTTATAAAGGTTTGACTCATCTAGATTTCTATACAATTCTCTATGCAACCTCCATCCTTCTCAATATTATTCAGAATAAAGTATGCACAAACCAATACTTGTATGCTTCAAATCATGGTAACAAATAACAATTTAAAATCATTTTTAAAATCATTTTTACTCATTCACATGACGATTCCTTCCTTAGCTTTGGAAATTTCACCCAATTTCATTTTTCCTAAAAATATGGTATTTATACTCCAATTAATCCCTAATAACAAGCAAATACTAAAACTTCAAGCAAAACTGGTAAAAACACCCAAAAATGTCTAAAATGGTCTAAAATGGCTGGTTGGCAAGCATGAATTGTCGGCAAGGGTGGCTGGCACGCACTGATGGGCAACAGGAGAGGGCTATGCACGCTGATGTGCCATAGATGTCGAGGGCTGCACGTTAACCTCACGGCACGTATGGCTGTGTGGATCGTTGCACATTGGGTTCTGTGCGCGCATGGCCACGAGCCTTGTGGTCGCACGCTTGATGTCACACACATGTGTTGGAATTCATGTCCTAAAACTCGTAATTTGTAATCATATTCTATTCGATAAAATCGTTATTGATACTATAATATTAAAGCCAATGATATTATTGAGTAAACTTGAACTGTATGTAGAGACATAAACGTGGATCAAGTTCTAGTATAGCCTAAATAGTCTATAATATAGAAATACGGTTGTGCACCTTTTTCTGCAGACACTATAGATGCGGCTCACTTTGTAGTTAGTACAAACGATGTGATCCTCAATCGTCCATGTAGAGACATGAAAGTGGGGCATCCTATGTAAAGAGTTTACATAAGAATTGAACCATGAAATAGTCACTTTTAAGTTATAACACCGTTAACTTTGTAAAACTGACTATTTTGTTTATAGATATCCAATGTAACTTAATCCTAATCCTGAGCTAACTATGAACTTCTGTTCACACGAAATTATCCTTAGATCTACATAGGTGAGGACAGCTCAATGGCGGTGGCTCAATAAGTCTCCCATTTCAGGGGTAAGATCAGGTGGATAGCTAAGGACATAGAGTGCAAGACGGAATTCACTCCTACCCACTATAGGGTTAGTAGATAGGTTGTTCCCTTAAGAACTGAATCCAGGTCTTGAACAAGGAGCCCCACCCTCTCATTGGCCCGAGAGAGATTCGGTTTAAAGGTTGGACCTTAAACCAATTGTTCAATAGTGGATTAATGGGACTTAAGGAGAAAAGATATAATCTCGGGGGTAAAATGGTACTTTGACCCAGCCAATATTATGAACAACCTGTGAAGGATTAACTTACTTATCATGGTCGTATCACATGGACACAAATATATCTATAGTTAGGGGAGTGCAACTACGGGACTTTGGTGGAATGACCCGTTAGTTAACAAAGGTTGATTAACTCGGTCTAAAAAATTTATCCAGTTAGTCTCGGATCGTTGGAGCCCATGATCTATAGGTCCATTAGGTTCCTCCGCTAGCTCATAAGGAATCAACTTAGAACATTATGATGGAATAATTCGAATTGTTCGAATTAGGTAAAGAGAGAGAAACTGACAAATATATCTGATATAGTCATCGGTTATAACTTAAGATAGAGCTTCATGTTTAAATGTGATTTAAAGATGAATATGGATTCATATTTGGAGCTCAGAATTGATGAAAAAGGTCAAAGAAATAAAAAGTCAAAATGTTGACTTTTGACTTTGAAAAGTTAAACTTTGACCAACTTTATATTCAAATATGATTTGAATTTTTGAAAAATGAATGTGGATTCATACTCGGAAGGTTGAAATTAGTCAAGATGGACAAAATGGTTAAAATTCGAAATGTTGACTTTGGACTTGAAAAAGTCAAACTTTGAAGTTGATTTAAATGTTGAATTACCATATTGCCCTTAGACTAATTTAAATTATAACACATGCAAGTGGCTTATTGCATGTAAGACTCCTAGCCCACTAAGAATGCCAAGTGGTGAGATAGGGAAGCTCTTGCATGTAGTTTGCTTGAAAACAAGTTTTAGGCAAAGGTCAAATGACTCTTGGATTTGAAATTGAAAATTAATTTTGTAATTGTGAATTACAAAATTAAAACCAAGAACTCTTTTCATTTGAGAGTCTCAACATTAAAAAAAAAAAAAACAAAAGGTTAGGTTCCTCCAAAGGATATAATCGCTCTCTATTTCTTCCACCATTTTTGAGTTTCACAACTCGGTTTCAAGTCCAGAGAATAACTGGTAAACTCTAGTGGTTGTGCTGACTTCAAATTCGTGAAGAGAATACAAGAGAAGAAAAACTTCAAAGGTAAGTTTTTCTTTTAACTCTATCTATGTTATTTTAGGGTTTTTTTTTATGCATGTTAATCACTAAACTTGTTTAGTTGCAATTAGAGTAAAAATTTGATCCTAATTTCGCTGCGCATTTCTACCGTTTCCATCAGCATGGCGATGCGCCTTGTGGCGGCCTGACCCTTATTGGTTGGCCTCCCTGTCATGCCCAGAAGCTAGGTTTTCGACCATAATCCTTCCTTCAACTTTGGGGGCTAATATCTCACAATCCATAACCCAAATGACAAAAATTCTTTCTAAAAAGATTCTTAGAAATGTCTTAAGTATCTTAGATCAAAATATTAGCTTTGTAGCGTTCCAGAAGTGTACCTTGTCCATATTGCTTTGAAAACTGACCTTTCTCCCTCTTCTCAACTCAAACTCGAATATTCTTTGCTCCAATTTGTCCGATAGCTCAATACGACAAACTAGACTCAATTTTTGAGGTTTAGCAAGTGGAAACAAGGAAATGGCATGAGTGGATGTGATGCTAATCTCCTTCAAAGCATCTACTTTATAGAAGAGTTGCATAGCTTGAATATGACATCTATCATCTACTTTATGCATGCATGCCTAGGTCTTGACACCCCTACCTAGTCTACCCTATGTTTTTCTTAGGTTATTTGCGTGTTTTTCATATTCTACTTAACAAAAACAAGACATCCTTTCATTTCATGCCTTGCCCATCCCTCCTTGTCTTTACCTAAGCCCCTTTCTTTGACTTCATGCCTTGCTCATCCCTTGTTGTCCTCTAGTCCTTTTCTTGGCCTTTAAGTTTCCATGGCACTTCAATTCTATAACAATGTGCTTCTATGTGAAGGGATAAAAGCCCATGGTAGCATAATATTTTATAGAACCATTCCTCAATTTAATTTGGGAATCCCAAAATACCAATACATCGACAAAATAATACATAAACTAGTTTTCTTATTATAATTTAAAGGCTAAGCATGCTTTCTAATTATAGATTCGAGAAAGAAATACTTACTTAGTTTGATGCCTCTAAATCTACTAAACTCCAAATTGGGACACCACTTGTCAGAGACCTTCCTATCCACTGGGATGAGATTAGTTTCTGGCAACCAATTATGATGGGAAAAAGTTTAGAGAGAAATTGTCTTTGTAGAGAGCAAAAACATTGGCTTAATTGATTGATTGAGAAAAAACTATTTTTTTTTTTTCATATTTATAACTCCCTTTCCTTGAGGGAGTAAGAGACAACATGATATTAAATTAATAGAAATTTTAAATCTACTAATTAATAAATCAATTAATAATTAATTAAATTATATTTAATTAATATTTTATTTAAATAATATTTAATTAAGATCTTTTCGATATCTTATAGTTTTAAACTAATTTAATTAAATAAAATTTAATAAATAAGATTAAACAAAAGTGAATTGTCAAAAATAGAAAATTTGACAAAATACCTACAACATATAGCAAAATTTTTCAGATTCTATCAATAATAGATATTGATAGACATTAATATCAGTTTCTATCATTGATAAAATCTAAAAACTTTGCTATAGCTTGTAAATATTTTAATTTATTTTGCTATTTTTAAAAATACCCCTTAAACAAAACTATTAATTAATTTTTCAATTAATTAATAGCTAAATTAAATATCTTATATTTAACTTAAATTAAATTTGAATAATATTTAAATATAAATTTCTCTCATAACCAATAATTTTAATATGAATCCAATTCACATTAAATTAATATTTGAACTCATTCAAATATTTTATATCTCATAAATTAATTTTGAATCATATCCAAATTTAAATTTATATAATAAAGTTTGATTAAAATATAAACTTTATATTATAATGTATTACCATACATTATACTAATTCCCAATGTAAATTTGAACATTTCAAATTACAACCAATATAAATAAATGTCATTACCCTTTACGAGCTAGGAAAGGGACCTAATGGACCTACATATCTGAAGCTACAACGATATGAGATTAATTTGCTAAACTCATTAACCACATTAATCAATATTCATTAACTGTGTGTACACTCCACTAAAGACTCACACCTGAACTCTTCTCATTGTAGATATATTTTTGTGTCTACGGATATAGACCAATAACAGTAAGTTAGTCCTTCACGAGTGTTCGTAACACCAACTAGGTCGAATTATCGTTTTACCCCTGGGTTACCTCCAGTCCTTAAATTCTAGTGCTCCTCTAATGAACAACTTGTTTATGATCCAACCAATAAACATAAACCCCTCTTGTGCGATAGAGAGGGTAGATCCCTTTGTTGAAGTCCTAGAGACACCATTTAAGGGAACACTCATCAACTTACCCTAAAGTAGGAAAAGGGTGAATTCCATCTTGTGTAATTATGTTCCCAACTTCCCACTAGATCTTATCCCCAAAATGATAAGCATATTAAATCGGCAATCTGGCTACTCTCACCCGTACAAATGAAAGGACAATCCCTCTAGAACAGAAGTTCATAATACACTCAGGATTAAGACTAAGTGACCTAGGTCATCCTAATGAAATAGAAACCTAACTAGTTAATGGAGTTACATCTAGTGGTTACTATTTCTTGGTCCAGTCATATACAAACTCATTGCATTGGATACCTTCACTCGTATGTCACCTACACGAACGCGTTGGATCATTGCATTTGTATCAAATACAAAGTCGTCGTATCCATAGTGTTACCAGGATAAGGTACCCAACATTATCTCTATACTGTAGACCCTTTAAGCTGATCTAGAACATTGATCCATGTATCTCTCTACATAGTGTTCAAGACTCATCAAAAAGCTTAGGATGTTAGTTTATTGGATTAGGGTTATTAAGACAAAACTAATAATATAATCAATAACATTTATTGAAATTATAATAATAACACTTTATTAATTAATAACGGTCAATGAATTATATTTACTATCTACGAGTTTTAGGACATAAATTCTAACATTTTCAATATCTTTTGCACCATTGCAAAAGAATATTGAAAATTCTCTAAAGACTCGGGAATCGAGGTTTACAGGTTGTCTACTCTGAATTTCTTTCGTACGTTGAGCACTTGATGCTTAACAAACCGAGTAAGTGTTGGATCTTCGAAATCGAGCACAAACCATTACAAAATGAAAATTCATAAGGATTATTCTTCTACATATGTATGTTCAACATATACATATGTTAAATAATTTACAAACTTACCTGTAAGCCGCCCTTGATGACCTCGATGTACTCTCGAGGTACATCAGCCAACTTCAGGGCCTGGATCGAAAACATGTCTCTCGTTAACACCAATCATGCAGCTGAAACAAATAGTGTGTGAAAAGATAGGCCTGTTTCCTCAAGGGGGATTAACATGTGGATCTTCCCATTTTGCTATACATACTTTTCCAACTCCAATTTTCGAGAGTGTTGACATCTTCTCAGAGTGGGAGTGGGTTGAGGAGCATCTACTTATTCAAGTGTTTATTTAACGAGACTAATCTGAAGTGTCGTCAATCGAAGATGATCCTCCCGCGTTATCTAATGTGTCCAAGTTCAGGAAAAGATATGCCTCATGAATACTGCTAAAAAATGACATAATTCCTATAGACATAAAAACCAACAAACATTAAACAAATGGGAGTATCACAAACTAAATGTATAGAAGAATGACTAATGTGTATATGTAAAGAAGACATTGTTATTCATCGTCGCTTGACCCGCTTTGAGGTGATGATAATTGTTCATCATCATTGTCTGTAAAGTCGTTCGCGACATGATGCACATCTAGTCTTTCCACCACTATAGGATCAACTGCACATTGTCACACCCCCTCCCAGGCCACCTACTCTTAGCTGAAGAAAATGTGCAACTGGTCAACATATACCACCACTTACCTCAGCTACCTATTGACCTTGAAACTTACTCTTTAACTAAAAGTTTTATAAGACAGATGAAACATAAAATACATTCAACTAATATAAACACATAGAAACTTGTAGTGTATCCCACACTTACAAAATATACAATAGTACGAGTCTGACATAGACATATGTACGTACAATAAACTAACATCAGAGCTAAAACTAACAAACTCAAACAACCCACAGCTAGAAATCCAATCTCATAAACAACCCAAAAGACTAATTCAAAACAACACATACTAAAATGAAACTCAAAACTATGCGACTAGCATATCAACAATGAAGTTAGGTACTGGTTCCACGATCTCTAACTGGAAAGTTAGAAAACATTTTGGAAACCATGAGCTGGAAAGCACAACGAGTGACTAAATAAATAAATTAAACATGCTTTCAATAAATGCTTTGAACAAAACAGTTCAATCATAACTTAAGGTAAATGCAAAGAGCATAAATGTTTATCTCAAATAAACATTGCTTTAACCAGTACTTATCAAATAGATTTCTGAAATAATAAACTTAAACTCTCTTTCTTGCTATAACGTATATCTCTATCTATCAATGGAGACGAATAAGCTAGGCATGAACAACTTATCTCGTGATACAATACTTACAAGATGAATAACCTAGGCATCAGTAGTTTCCTATCCCGTAGATATCTAGGAGATGGAAAAGCCGTCCGTAGAGGCCCTAATCTCAAACCTAATCATAATGGTGAAAACGCTAGGTATTACTTAATACCCACACCGCAGGACCTCTGTGCACAGGAAACTATAATACTCCCATAAGGTTGCTATATATATCTTATAATAAATCTCTGTATAGACTAAAACATTCAATCTTATACTCATAGAAATCCCATTCAAAAATCCCAAATCATGCTCAAACTTAAGTACTAAAATAGCTTTGCTCATAAAACATACTTTCACAATTATTATAGCTTTTAAATATCATTTGCATACTGAAATCAGTTACTCAAATTCATGCTTTAAACATACATTTTTCTTTGGAGCTTAATAACAAACATTTTCTTTAAGAAAGCATGTTTGTAAAACGATTGTCTTAAATAAGTTACAAACTATTTTAAAACATTTAAAGGTCACTTACAGTACTTGATTAGCTTCCCGACCTATAGATTGCTCAATACTTTCTTGTCCTGAAATTAGAGAATTTTAACTTAAATTAATCCCCAAAAGTAAAAAAATATCCAAACTTAACTCCAAAAATTCCAAAAACTTCAAAATTGTCAAAATTGGGTGTCATGACACTTCTGGCCGAAGCCTGGGCTACAGGCATGCACGCGCGCATGCATATCATTATGAGATCTGATCGCGTGCTTGTCGTGTGCACCTGGCCTTGTCGCGTGCTAGGGTGCTGCACTTCTTTTATCGCATGGTCATGCACATGGCTTGTCGTATAGCTTGGTGCATGCCCCTTATCGCTTAGCTATGCGTCTTGGCCATCTCGCATGATATACCAACACTCAAATAACTTCTTTTCACTTACCTTGTGCACTCACCAAGCTCTTCCACCCTGAAACTCAGCCAACCTCAACAACAACCCAGAACACTGAAATTTTCCAGAAATCTACTATCAACTTCAAATGCTTATAACATTTTAGCCATAACTCAAAATGCAAAAAATCCTTCTTAGAACTTTCTTAGAAGTGAGTCAACTACCTTACCTCAAAATCATAGCTTCAAATTTGAACTTCCTTTAATTTTCTTTGTTCAACAGCCTCACACAAGAAATGAGACTCACAAAGTAAGCTTCTCCAACAGGAATTTCTCAATTTGCACGAGCAAAAAGAGAGAACTTTGATTCTGAAGTGAGCCTATTTATAAAGGTTTCTGTAAAGTGGATTTTGTCACCTTCTACTTGCATGAAACCAAACTTTGCATGCTAAGAACACTTAGAAACCACTAAACCGACTGCCCCAAATGCCTAGGATCAACCTCAAACGCCTAACCTTCATTTTCCACACCAAAAGCATGTATTTTCCCCACGAAACCTCTAAACTCCTTGGTTGTAAACCTATTCTCACCCAAGCCTCCTTTGCTCGCCTATCCCATTGGCTCAAGGCCTAGATAACCTTTTTGGAGGTTATCTCGCCTAGTCTCAAGCCAAACACATAGTAACTCCACGCATGACCTTGTCCTTTGGAGGTTCTTCACGCCAACAGCATTCTTCTCGCCTAGGTCATCTCCAAAATGCCTATCACCCTTCAAAATTAACCTCTCAACACTTAGTCAAAATTCAATCCATGAAGCTTTATCTTTCCTTCTTGGCCGCTAATATCAAACTTCCAATACTTAGCCATTTTTCCTTTTCTCTTACCCACCTAACAATGAACAACAATCAACTTAACTTCTTCATAACACTTAACATTTAGAATGCTTAGGGAACTTCAAGAACTAGGGTTAACACACATAGTGTCATCCTCAATATGTTCATCCACACGATGTTTGACGATAACTTCTAATACATTCTCAATATCTTTCACTTCTAGCACGTCCCATACATGTTTATTTTGTACTACTTGAAATTTTTTCAATCGGTACCTCGAGGTAAAACACTTGATGTGTCTAGGTTGTGAGAATTACTATTGTTAGTTCCTTCATCAAATATTCTATGTATACCTCTATGCAAGTTCATGGACTCTCCATGATACACACAGTCTATATAGGAGGAGGATATTCCAATGGTTAATAGATGTCAGTTTACACCCTCTAATAAGTCCCAATTTGAGTTCATATATCTCTTGCATGGATACCTTGTTCATTCGTAATCATTCACATGATACTTTGCAAACTCTAAAAATTGGGACACTCCCTCTCTGTACTCTATCGAAAACTTATCCCTAAGTTTCATCCAACTCTTGTCCATCGTTCAAAGCCCTAAAACATAAATATGTTTGATTAGTCTTATATCTCTCCTCTCAAATGCTCCAACTTAATCAAACTTACTCAATTAATACGCTATATATGCCCAACATACTTAATTAAAGGCTACCTAAGAACCCTCAACACTACTAACAAATTAGAAAATAATTTTGACATATAAAACTAGGCTACCATAACTGCGTGATAGCCATAAAAAAAATCAACCACAAATTACTAATTCCTTTTCACAAGCTATCTAACATTTTCAAGTATTTAAATTGGAATTGAAATTGAAATTGAAATTGAAATTTGTTGGGACAAATATTGACCCATTTTTACATGTCTTATACTAAATCCATAGTATACATATATTCATTATTTTAATATTTTGTGCAAAATATAAAAGTAGACTCCGATACGAACCCAATGACACAAAAATTACCTAAATGGGAGTTCAAATTAAGGAGAACGGACAAATTGGTAAATAATGGAAAAGTCAAGAAACGTGTCAAGTCCAACACTCGCGTGCCCAACCCCCACGTCACAGGTTCGAATCTCGCCCAACGCATATGAATTTTCAAATTTCTTAAGGGCATACGACGTACTTTTTTCCTCAGTGCGCACTCGTCCCCCTCCTCGCAAGTTCAAATCTTTTCTAACGCCAAATTAAATCGAGTTTTTCAAATTTCCTATTCGGGCGCGCTCCGTTCGCCCACCTCTCCCCTTCGCTGACGAAACGTGTCATCACTAGAAGCCGCAACGCTCTCCTCCCTTTCGAGTTCAAATGCTAGCTAATGCATTTCATGTTTTTTTCTCATTTTTCAATGGCAAAATTGTAAATATTTTGCAACTATCCGAAATTTCTCCAATTTTTGATTAATTGGTGTGCGTCTGGGCCTGCAAGTTTGAACCCACTTGACGGTTATTTGAATTAGTTTCTTGGGTCTTTAACTAACATGACCTAAATTGCTATATGATATTACATGAAAGACCCAAATTTCTAATAAATTTCACATATGTCCTAAATGAGCATATATATTACATCAATGTATGACCCAAATTACTTTAATACCCATTTCTATTATTTAATTGATTTAAAACAAAAATATAAATGGAAAATTTCGTGGGTTACGGTTTTGGAAAGAATTGGATGATTTAAAAAAAATATAAATGGAAATTTCGTGGGTTACGGTTTTGGAAAGAAGTGAAAAATGTTTAATACTTTCCTTCTACGAAAATTGTGGTCTACTCTTTCCATTATACTCACATAAGCCAACATGAGTTACGGTTTTGTAACACCCCGAAATTTTGAGGTAATCCTCTAAATTTACTCTTTAAATTTTATTAAGACTTTAAGAAGTTGTGGGGGTTTTAATTTAATCAAGTTTGGTGAAGAGAAGTTTTTTTTTTTATATAATAATTATAATATAATAATAGTTATATTATTATTATTATTATTATTATTATTATTATTAATAATAAAACAAAACAAAAAAAAAAGAAAAAATTCTCTCTCCCCTCTTTTCCTCCGGCCACCACCCCCCCCCCCCCCCATCTTCTTCTTTTTTTTTTCTCCTTCCGTTTGCCCTAGCAACAGTCGGCCGCCCCACCTAATTCCCTCCCTTCTCCTCCGTTCGTCCTTCACGCCGGCCGTCAAGATCCCAGCCGCCGCCGTCCGTTCCAGTTCGCGAAGCCAAGCCAAGCCGCCTCTCCATTCAGCAGCCGCAGCTCCTTTGTCCGCAAGCCGAAACCAGCCAAGTGCATCTCGTCCGACGAACCCAGCCCAGCCGCACACTCGATCGGCTGCGCCTACCTCCGTACGCAAAGCCCGACAGCCGCTGCTCCTCCCTTGCGTGTCTGTCCGCCGCCGCCATCGCCGCCTGGTACAACCCATTGAGTCTGAGTCTAGCACGCGCGCGGCTCCCCATCTTCCAGCCGCGGATTGGAAGCTGACCCATGCCCAAATCGATTTCACAATGTCGCTTGCCGTAGTCTTGTGTGCCGCTGCCGCTACGTTGTTGTAAATTCGTTGGGTAAGGATGAAATTGATGGGTTTAAGAGTCTACATTGAAATTTTGATTAGTTGATGTTGTTTAATTGGTTGTTTGGATGTTTGTTCTTGAAGGCGATATAGGAGATTTGAAGAATTGGGACTTTGAGTTTTGCCATAAGCTTCGTTGGAGTTAGTCTCTCCACTTCTTGGGTAAGTTGTGGAGTTTACGTATGGGTGAATTGAATGGATGCAACTATTTAGAAGGATGTTAATTTTACGTTTGATTATGTTTAGGAATTTATTCATTGGAAATTGCTCGATTGAAGAACTTGCATAAAAGTGAGGTAAGGGACTTCCTACTGGACTCACTTATGGCTTTGAGATGTGTTGGGCTGTATAATTATATTGAAATTGAGCAGAAATAATGGATATGCTACATGTGTTTGGTTGTGGGCTGGATGTTTAGTTAAGATTATATTTCGACGAGAAATATATATATTTTTGTATGGATTTATGTGGTTTTGGTGTTAAGTGTATGTAGAGACTGACTGGCTATGTAGATATTCACATATGGTTGTTGAATGACTGAAAACAGTAAATGTATGACATATAGGGGAAGGTTGGAATTGACGGATGGTTGTTTAGGCTGAGTGTAGGATACACTGTCGTGGTCGTGTTCTTATGACGGAGGGGACTAATTAGTCATAACCCTTGTATCTGGAGGAGAATGTTATGAGTATTTAGTTCGTTGACTGATATACTGATATGTTCTGACTGACCTTAGGTTAAATTGGAAAATAAATTGTTGTTTGAGGTTAAGTGGAAAGTTTACGTGATGAGGACGTTTGACTGGGTTGTAAATTGACTATTAAGATGTATAGAAGGGACTGAGGGGTAAATTATTGGTTTCCTAGTGGGTAGTTACCTTGCGGGTGACCTACGGGATTATCACCATTTTGTGCATCCTTCGGGAGCACTAGACTGATATGTGCATCCTTCGGGAGCACTAGATTGATATGTGTTTCTACAAAACACTAGACTGATTCATGAGTCCCTTGAACGTTAGACTGATTATGTGCATCCTATGGGATCACAAGACTGTGACTGTGCAGGGTACTCCATAGGAAGCTAATAATTTATTTTTTCCCTAACGGGACCAGTAGTGGGTCTCTTACTAGGTATATTAATACTCACCATTTTTATGTTTAACTTTTCAGGCAAAGGTAATACGAGGGGCAGACCGACGAGGGACAAGAAGGAATCGTAATTTGCCATAGAGGACTGTCTTTAAACTGCTTTCGCTGACGGTTTTAAAATATTTTGTTTGAACTAAGTTTACAATTAGTTAAATTTTTTGTAAACAGTACTTTGAAATTTTTATTTTGAAATAGGGGCCGATTAAAGTTTTCTTCAATTTCTTATGGTTTCCAACTAAAGCTTACTATGTCTCTTGTCAACAAACTGCTTTGAGTTAAACGTAACAACTTAGACAAGGTCTGAAAAGTCTGGGTCATTACAGGTTTGTACTAAGAAATTTGAAAGATTTCAACGGTGAAGAAGAAGACTTTCGACTGTCGAAAAATACAGAACTTTTCTGATAGAACCTGGATCTAAATTTTGAGGTTAGTACTGTATAGATTCAAAACATATGAAACATTAGGTATATTAGGTATATTTTAGATATTCGATTAAATAGGCAAACAAACGAAAATGTAGTTTTGAACGTGATACATTCTAGGGTTTATTGAGTTTTAAAGTCACCAAACATCTTCCATTGTGATACCTTTTAGGACGTAACAAAAACGTACTCTATGTTTATTTAACTTACATTGTGATTTAATTTACATATGTAACAAAACCTTAGTTTTAAAACGCATCATGGTTTACATATGTTAAATGGTAGTTAATTTTATAAAATTTTATTTAAATGCAGTGCCAAAAATAGTTAGAAGAAGTGAAAGATGTCTTGGGTCGAAAAGTAGGAAGATTAGATAAAACAAACATGATCCAATCATTATTGATGACGTGAAGGTATATTTAATATTAACTGTTGTAAGATGTTACTGTATTGATGTTTTGGATGCATATTACTTGTTCCATAGGTATACATACATAATCATAATCAGTAAAGAGGAGCTGAGAAAAACAATACAATTAATGTATGTATAACATAAATGTTTTAAATATATAACATAATATATTTTATATATCATTATAAGATTGACATGAATAATCAGGCAAGAGAAAGAGAAATTTTTGCTTATAATCAAGTTGTGAGGAGGAGCCTAAGGAGAGGAAATCAAGCATCGAAGGTAATGAGGTCACCCTTCACAACAAAATTTGTATTTGCACCCAAAGGAAGAAAAATTAGAGCTCAATAGTCAACCGTTCGAAGGACCAAGTTTTAAATTGTTATCACAAGGACTTTAAGAATTTGAAATTGAATAGAATAGATTAAATGTTGAAAGTTATGTGCTGAAGTAAAAATTAGGTTTTTTGAAAACTTTGTGTAATTTATGTTATGATGAATTGTATGTTTCTAGTATCATGGAAACATTGAAACGTTATATGCACATATTTTTAATATGATACAGTATATTATACTATCGTGTTCATTATTCCAGAAATTTTATGAGATATTGGTTTAATGGAGATAAAATGTTCACTAAGTATATGATAAGTATATTTGGAATAAAAATGTGTACATTACAGCATAAATGTTTATGATCAGTAATGTTGTGCTTCACGAGTATAAGTTTCAATCATTGTGTATTATAGAACTAAAGGTTTATGATAAGTATATGTAATATATGACGTTAATAAAATGAATTAAATTTCATGATGTTATAGGAATGTTATTTATGTTAATAGGAACACAGATGATATATTATCTTGTATTTGTATGAGAAATTGTATGAATGGAGAGAACGTATTAAATAGTAATTTTTTTAAGTATATTTGTTATAATATGGTGTATATTAAAGGTGAAAATTTCTTATCGTAACATGAAACACAAACATTAATGATCATAAACAATGTTGTAAATAAGATGGGGTACATATAAACTAAATCACATAACAAAACTATAATAACTTACGAATATATTAAAGTATATATTGATCCTTTAAAATATATATAAAGTGATAATATGTACGTATGATATACTCCCCGTATATTAGAGATACATTGAGAATGTGTCGTTTACTACTATTTTAGTAATATTTACTATATAAACATATAATTTAAACCAATATTCGGTTGGAATTATGTAGTTTATATGATAAACAAAATAACAAAAAAATTAACGAATGAAAAAATTTGGACGTCTTACGGTACATAATTATATATGTGATATTGTATATATGTATAAACAACATCTAGGTAAAGTACGAATTTTGAACAAAACGAAAACGAAATTAATTGATGAAAATTTGAAGAAAACAAAAACGAAAGTAATTGAGAAAGACAAGTAATCAAAAGTTTAAAGAAAACGAAATTTCGAAATAAACTGACGAATGATATGAAAAACAACGGAATTGATGGAAGAAACAACCAAAATTAAATTACGAAGAAGTCGAAGTTCTTGCCGACGTCGGAATTTTTTTCACTTAACGGGTGATGAAAATAATGAGATAATGTTATATTTAATTATTAAATTATTCCATATTTATAAAATATTTATTTTATATTGAATTAATAAAATATTTCTAATTAATTTCCATAATAAAGTTATACATTAATTAATAGGCTAAATAACGAAGTTATCATTTACATAATAAATTGAGTATAATATAAATAAGAAAATAATTTGAATTTAATTTCAAAAATTATATATAATTAATAATTATGATAAGGTTATAATTGTCTTAAAAATATATGAAAACCTAATCAAGGAAATAAATCATAATTTAGGACATTTGTGAAATTTCCTAATAGATTTAGATCTTTTGTCTAAATCTTTCTAGTTTCTATATACACTTTTATTACCCCATAATTTCATCGTTCAATTCACCATTTTCTTCCAAATTAACCTCAAATTCTCCCAAAACTCTTCTAAATTCCAGAATTATCACCTCCATTGTGCCATTTTTTTCTTCTTCAAATTAAATTGCAGATTTCTTTATGATGTAGGGCTAATTTCTTAGAGATAAGTGGGCTTAGGGTTAATCTTTTCTTTGAGAATTTCTTTTCTTTAATTTCCATGTAATTAGATTTGATCCAATCTTGATTTTGTTGTAAGTTTTTGTTGAAGTCCCTAATTTTTGTATCAAGAATTAATTCAATCTCTCAATTTTCATAATTCTTGTCAATTTTATTATTGATTTCAATTTTTGTATGTAAGATACTTTAGGTATGAAAATTAATGCAAGATTAATTAGATTACCTTTCTCTACACAAAAAGTCACTTTAGTTCTTGATTGTTTCTTATGTAATCTTGAATTTGATTGATGCTTGATGAATTTTCCTTGTTCTTGGAAATTTGTTTGAATTTAATTGCATAAATTCTCTTGGCCACAATTAATTTCAATTAATTATTTGATTGCAAATTTGTGAACGCAATTTTACTTTTCTTTAAAGAACTAGATTAGGATTTAATTTGTATTACAAGAATACAAGTTAATTTCTTATGGAGAATCTCTTTTCTTGAAATCTTGATCAAAATTCTTTGAGATCAAGCAAGTTGATCTTGAAAAGAATCTTGATCAAGAACCCCTCTTAATTAAGCAAAAATAATTTCTTAAACATCTTTAATTCAATGATAGGGATAGATTAATGCCCTGAGTCTATTCCCTCACTTTTCTCATTGAGTTTTAATCTTCACTTACATTTTCTTGTGAGTTGACTTTGTAAATTTAATTTTCCCTTAATTCTTGGTTCAACTTCAATTCCTCTAATCTCTTTTCAATGCTTTTCTTTCTGTTACTAATATCATTCACTTTGAAGCCTTTACTCAAGAGAATTACTTAGCCTACACTCTCTTGGGTTCGACATCCGTACGTCCACCTATCTAGGGTAAGAGTAAGAGTAAACTACAAATTATTTTTGTCAAAGCGAATCTAGGTAAGTACCCTTTTGCAATAATTTTCATTTTTGAACATACTTGTGTTTAATAATGACCTTGCCTCCATACTTTGCACAATTCTTTACACATACAAATTCGCTTTGTCAAAATTCAAATGCAATTTAAATTAAATATCAAATTCAATCTCAAATTAAAATTAAATAACAATCTCAAATTCAATAAACACTCATCCCTAAATCTCAAATTCAATAAACATCCCCCTCAATTCAATATAACCCCACAAATCTTAGCACATTCAAATTATTTATCAATCTCAAATTCAATAATACTCAACGTCAATCTTAAATCCTAAACTCCATTCAAATTTAATATTAAAATCTAAGGATAATTCAAAATCTGAGATTAAATTCGAATACATACATTATATCAATACATACATTTTCCTAATACATAACATACATACATTTTCCTAATACATAACATACATTTGAATCTAAATCCTAAAAACATACATTATATCATATCAATACATTCATTTTTCTAATTTGAAAAAAAAAAAAACAAGAACAAATAATGATTGAGAGTGGTGGCGGTGGGTGACGAGGAGGATGGTGGGTAGCGGAGAACTCCAGTGGCGACGACGGCGGACGACGGGATGCATGTCTCTCTCTCTCCTCTCTCGACCCTCTTTCTCTTTTCCTTTCGTTATTGTGTGTCCTGTGAACACATAAATGAAAGTGTTAGGCTTTTCTGACGTTTTCGAAAACGTTGGAAAATACAACCAACCCCGACCTCATAATGTGAAACGTTAAAGATAGTGTAAACCAAGGCCGACGTTTCACTAATGGCGACGAAGAAAATTAAGCATTAAAATTTATTATTCAATTTCTCGATGTGGTCAATGTAGACGTCGAGGATGGTGGAACCAAGACCAACGTTTCACTAATGGCGTCGGGGAAATTAAACATTAAAATTTATTATTCAATTTTCCCCGATGTTGTCAACGCAGATGTTGGAGATGGTGGAACCAACCCCTACGTTCCTGCAAAAATTATCGGGGAAGGTTGTACAATTAAATAATTATTTTGACTGTCTCCGATGTTTCTCTCCATTATGTCAGGGAAAGTTGATCAATTAAATAATTATTTCAAGTTTCTCCGACGTTTCTCTCCAAAGTGTCAGAAAAGTTGAGCATTTAAATAATTATTTTTCTCCTCTTCGACGTTTTTTCTTTGACATCGAGGAACACTTATTAATAAATATAAAAAATTTAAAATGGTGGAGTTGTCCCAACGTTTAAATGTAGACATCGGGCTTGCTCCCCTCAATCAACACCTGCAAAGAAGCATTGAGAATTTTTTCCAACGTCCTTTGCGACATCAGGAATCCTTCAATTTCCTATAGTGATTAAGTGCAAATTTAGGGCAAAAAGTTGACAATAAACTTCATGCAATTTACTATGCATCTAGGACTTTAAATTCAACTGAAGCTAACTATTCAACAACTGAAAAATACTTTCTTTCTATAAGTTTTGCTCTTGAAAGTTTCGTAGCTACATCATAGGATCTAAATTAACTATTTACTCTGATAATGTAGTTATTAAGTATCTAGCAAACAAGAAAGAAACCAAACCAAGAATAACACCATGGATTATTCTACTTCAAGAGTTCAATTTCACCATCAAGGATAGGAAAGGCCTTGATAACCCCGTAGCCGACCATTTCATACGATCATCCAAAAGCAAGAGGACAATCCAGTACAAGGTGGTTTTTTTTATGAATACCTTTTCAAGTTAGACTTGCACGTTCCACGGTATGCCAACATAGTAAATTACCTTGTGACCGGTAGTCTTCCTACCCATTTCTCTTACAATAAAAAATATAAATTGAAAAGCGAGTCTGAGTACTATGTTTGAGAGTCTTCTTACTTATGAAAAATAGGCTTAGACCAAATAGTTAGAAGTCGTGTAGCTGAAAATGAGCTTGAATCTATATTGTCTTTAGTTTTTTTGATGAAAGAGATGTGGAGGACACTTTGGTCCTAATCGTACTACTAGGAAGATTTTATATTCCTGATTTTATTGGAAAACACTATTTAATAACTCTTATGCATATTGTAAATCATGTTAAAGGTGTCAAAAGTTTGGGTCCATTTCGAAAATGAATGAAATGCCCTTTTAAACAATTTTCCCTTGTGAAGTTTTTGACATTTGGGGAATTGATTTCATAGGGCCTTTTCCTTCTTCTTTTAAAAATTTCTACATACTTCTAGTAGTTGACTATGTTTCAAAGTTGGTCGAGGCAATCCCCACTAAGACAAATTGTTCTTTTGTTGTGTCTTCTTTCTTGATAGCTAACATCTTCTCTTGGTTTAGAATTCTCAAAGCCATCATTAGTGATTAAGGCTCACACTTTTGCAATCAAACCATTGAGACATTCATAAAGAAGTATGGAGTTCAACACCGAGTTTTTACTCTATACCATCCACAAATGAATGGACAAGCTGAGATTTCAAACAAAGAGGTAAAATTTATCCTTTGAAAAGCTGTCAATTCAAAAGGAAAAGATTGGAGCTCTAGGCTTAATGATGCTCTATGAGCATATAGAACTGCATACAGAACTCCAATAGGTACATCCCCTTTCAAACTTGTTTTTTGAAAAGCATGTCACCTTTCTGTAGAACCAGAGCATAAAACTTTTTGGGCAGTTAAGAAGTGTAACCTATCTCTTGAAGAGGCCGACAAAAATAGACTTCTAGAACTTAGTGAGTTAGAAGAACTTAAATTAGATTCTTATAAAAATTATAAAATCTATAAGGAAAAGACCAAAATGAATCAAATAGCAAGATTCTTAGGAAAGAGTTCAAAGTAGAAGATAAAGTTCTTTTCAATTCCTCTTTGTCATTTAATTTGGGCAAGTTAAAATCTAAGTGGATTGGTCCCTTCGTTGTGACTAATGTTTCTAACTTTGGTCCAATTGAGATTGTTGGTGAAAATATAAGAAAAGTTTTAAAGGTAAATGGGCATCGACTTAAAATCTTCATCGATCCATCCAGAGGAGTACACTGTTCCCCCTTATTTCTCTCTTCCTTTATTTTGCTTTTCAAAAGCTTTGAGGACAAAGCAATTTTTTAAGTGGGGGTGGGTAGTAGCTTACTTAGCTTGCATGTTTAGTTTAAATCTAGGGCATTTCAAATTTTGCCCAAATTAAAAAATTTCTCCTTAGAATAAAGTGCATTATAGCTTCTTAGCTTACTTAGATCTTGCATAAAAAGCATGACTCTCAACCCTTGAGAATTGAGCTCAGGTTGGTGGATGTTCGAAATGTATTTGTGATATATGATGCTATATTGAGAATATGTGTTTTTCTGTGTTGAACATCCTTTCTTGGCCATGCCATAATTTTTCCTATGGAATGATTGATTGTATTGGTATGAGTGCAATGAATTTTTGAGTGCATGCTTATTACTTTGCATGGATACTTCTTGCTAGTTTTCTACGTTGCCTATTATGATGAGCCGAGCCTATGATACACTTTTTCCAAATCTAGCCTAGATTGACTTCAAATAGAATAAAAGTTGCCATTTCTTTGACATTGAGGTGGTCTTAACTTTTTTATCTAGTCAAACCAAGAGTTAGAAAACTTCCTATCAAGCGATAACGAACCTAGAATATTTTAAAAAAGGGTAGGTGTTTAAATTCTCTTGTTGTCACCTCGACGGTCGAGCTAGAAACTAAGTAGAGAACCATAGATTAGGATAGTCAACCTGGTGTAAAGCAAAATGCTTGCTACCATAAAAAAGAACACAAACAAAAAAGTGGCTAAGCAAAAGCTAGCATAAAAGGTGAGGTTAATAGCTCCAAAAAAAGAAAGAAAGAAAGAAAGAAAGAAAGAAAGAAAGAAAGAAAGAAAGAAAGAAAAAAGCTTATTAAAAAACTGAGAGTACATTTAGGTTGCCTGATGTTAGTGAGGTATAAACCCCTACCGAGGAAGTCTTCCCTTTGTCTTAAGCAAAACTCGTACTACTTAATGTTAGAGTTCTTTAACCAGCTTTAAGTTTTGGCTGAGGGCTTAGATTTAAGGAGGGATCCTTCTCGCTTAATATTAAAGGATAGGCTTGCCTAGAACACTTTTAATCCTTTCGAAGCGTGTCTAGGTATCGGAGTAGAGAAACTTGACTTTGTTTGAACATGTTTTTTTCGGATGAATCTAGTTAAAACCTAACCTCAATCAATAGCTTGCTCTCTTTAATCATTTGAATAATTATATTATTGGGAATAACATAATTATTATTAAGGATAATATATAATTAGTTATATTTTGAAAATAAGTTTCGATAGGAAATTTGATGAGGAGAGAGGAGTTATTGGTTTTTTTTTTGGAAAAGGAAAAGAAAAAGGAAAAGGAAAATATAAATAATAATAATATTGTTGTTGTTATTTTTTAATAACCATCGTTATACATCCACACGATTTCCATCACTATTCATCATCTTCTTTACCTTACCAAACCCTAGCCCATCGCCTCATCTCCGCCAACCCTCGACAATCGTCGATCTCTTTGTCATCGTCTTTGCATCAGGTCACTGTTCTCCATCGCGCAGCCATCGTTGGTGAACCAACCTACATTCGGTCTTTGCGTGTTTGGTCTCCACTTAACAAGCCATTCGTTCTACCAACCTTTCGGTCTTCGCATGACTTTTCGTCAAGCCTCGTCGTCGCACGCGTTTGTCGACCATTTCGATTTGTTTGTCTCAGATGAATCCAAGTCGTGCAACTTCGTGTGCAAGCTGCCCTTCTCCAAGCCTAGCCAAGCCGACTGTTCCTTTTTACACCCGAGCCGTGAAGCCTCTCTACCTTGGTGTGAGCCGATTTCTCTTTAAGTCGAGTCGTCAGTGAGTTTCCTTAAGCTATTTAAGTTTTTGGTGAGTATTTGATTGGGTTTTGGTTTATCCATCAAATATCAATTCCCTTGATTTTAAAATAATTTAATTTTGGTGAAAGTTGAATTATTTTCTTAAAGTTGGATTATTTTTCTTGAAGGTTGATTGACTAATTTTGGAGTAGTCATCTGTAATTATCCTTAAAGGTTGAGATGGTTTCAACCTCTTTTATTGGTAAGTCAAATAGGAAAGTTTTGGATGAAACCATTTGGAAATTTTATTAGGTTATTAAGTTGTTTTCTCTTACTATTTAGGATTAGTTCATTTGAAACGTTGACTGTTAGCTAGAGACTATTTGTTAGCTAATCTCTCATGTAAAAGATTCTACTACTAGACTTTTGAAACCGAATCCAAGCTTGCATGTGTTTTTTCCATTATGTATTAAGGTAGCTAATATGCATAATGTCAGTGACATGGATGACTCATATAGATGGCTACCATAGATGACAGATATGTTATGACTAAGATATGTTATGACTAAGATATGTTATGACTGAGATATGATATGACTATGTTATGATATTACTAGATGTAAGTCATCGCTAATTGTGGCTTGCCACCGTAAGGTGTTGTTCAACTTTGAGTGAAGTGTCTCATCTTGTGCGTTTGTTTCGAAATTAACAATTAAGCAATATAGAAACGTAAAGATTGATACAATTGGTTCACAACAACATGTTCGCTACGTCCACGAGCAGAAGGAGAACAAACATTACTATAGGAGAATGTTTTCAGAATACAATACGTACAACTGTCACTAGGTTAGTGAGACCCTCATACTGGGTTGTTCATAACGCCACATGATGAATTCAAGACGTGAAGGGAGATGGAAAGAAATGGAAAAGTAAAGAAAGCTTTGTTTTACCTAATTTTTTTAATGAAAAATGTAAGAGACCAAGTAAAATTAAGGGGAGAAAATTTTGGGTGAGTGAATTTGGTTCTATTTTTAGGAACATTCATGTTTGTTGCTAGAATTATTTGATATTTAGTGGCACTGATTGTTGTGTTACAAATTCTTTTAGTGGTGTGTGCATTGAAAAGTGCATGGCTCATAATAGTATTCTGTGACACATTTTTAACGCATTGTTATAAATGATTTTTTACTGACAAAAATTACTTGTGCAACTAAAACTTTGTCACTGAAAAGTGATTTCTTTATATTCCATTAAAATTCAGCACAAAATTCAACCAAGATTTTATTAAATTCATCAAGAATTAAAACATGGATTCTCAAGAAAACTCCACCTAACTTTCTATTCCCAACAGACTTACCTTAGTTCTTCATCATCTTTGGGAAGCTTCAAACATGGTAAAGAATTTTAGAAAGTACTTTCTTCATCATCTTTGGGAAGCTTCAAACATGGTAAAGACTAGTCTTCAAAGAAATGAAAGTGAGAGAGAAATCTAATAGACTTTTAGAGAAAAATTACAAGATTTTGATAAGTGTTCTAAGATCAATGGTGTACTATGTGTATGAGTGAGAGAAATCTAATACGAATAGGTTTTAAACCCCTTTCACTTCGAGCTCACATGGGTGAAATTTTTTTCATCAAAGTACATCTTGAATTCGAACGTTCACGACACTCTAGAGTTGTCGTAGCACAACAGTGCTCTTGTCATTTTTGTCGCAGTGTAATGACTTGGCAGACCTAGCAGCACTTCAACGTCAACGGTCCAATCACATTTTCGAACTTAGCTCTAATTTGTGCTTTAGGTTTAGGGTTTAGTGCTTTAGGTTTAGGATTTAGTGAGTTAGGTTTAGACTTATTTTTGATCGTCTTTGCACCATTTGACTATTTTGCCTTTTTAAATGATTATTTCTTAAAAAGACAAATTTATGCATAAACTTCACTAATGAATGGTGTTCTAATATAGAAAAATAGCATTTTTATTGTGCTATCTATAAGTTAGTAATAGTTTTTTTTTAAAAAAAATTGAATAACCAGAGTGGATAGAGTTTTTACAACGAAACTAATAGAATAAGTTGATGCCACAACTAAGTATACTACAACAAGTTTTGCCACTAAATCCAACAAAAAAGCCTATCTATCTCTCACTTGCTTAGTTTCACCACTTCCGTGCCTTCTTGCAAGACCTAGTAAAAGAATAATATCCATCTTTGAATTCAAAATTAGCAATATTCATGATACCTACTCAATATCAACAATATTCCAAACTCATTAAACATTGAGGTTGGAACCGATTTTCACTATGCACAAATACTCACACATTAGTTCATTATATTAGAATGAATGTAGTCAAATGGATCGAAAGAAAAAAAAAAAAAGAGAGAAGAAATCTTCTTTTGGATAAGTGTAAACAAGGGAAACATTGATATCTAAACCCTCTCTTGATTTATTATCATTCTCCGTTGAATCACTTGCAAAAAGAACTAAAAATAATGAACCAAATCTGGATGTCAAGCCCATCAAATCCAATTAAAAATTAAAACCTTCGATTTCATTTTTTTTTTAAGGTATCTATCCTTCTTCTGTTAATAAAAAATAGGGTATGTATAGAATCCTTACTATATATATATAATTCATCACACAAACTAATTTGATTATAACTTAATTTTTTAAGCATATATTATGGTCATGAACGTTCGAACTTCTTATTCTTATTGTCACTCTACGCTCGATCTAAAGAAAAAAGAAGGGAAATATTTACAATCTTATAAGAACAAACATAACCCAATACAAGAAAGTCGACTATTTTTTAAAGTTCACAACCTTTGAAAAACAATACTTTAACCAACCTTTGTTACACTTTTTCTCAAGGTTATCTCAATTTGTGAACAAAGTTTCGAAGTCCATCCCATCAATTTTTTTCAAAATTTTACGAAACACTTAAAATTTTTTTTTTTTTAAGATCACAGATATTCGATAAATATCAAATTATTAATCGATAATAACTTATTGGCAACTGATTTTTTTTCAAAAGTTTTCATTCTTTTTAAATGTTCATGGTATTTCAAAGATTTTTGAATTTTCATAAATTTTTATTTACGAAAAATTTGTAAATTCTTAAAAACATTCTGCCAAAAACTTTTAGTACATTCAAATTATTATTGGCAAATCTAAAGAAGAATGAAGTTTCTAAACAAAAAAAACTAAATGATGCCTTTACCTATCAACTTTCTTATTTATCTTTCTAACAAAGAAGATGCATGATTTCAATTTCTCTAGGATCATGCCGTCATTATTGAACCTAAGGCTACCAAATGGTTCTCAAATGTACTTTTCTGACCATGAACTTAAGATAAAACCCTACGAGTGAACCACTTGAACCTCCGGTGTTATCTTTATAGCTATATTCCCACTTCTCCAAATCTTCAAAATCATCCAATATATACATACATACACATACATACATACATATATATACACATACACACCTGATAATGTAAGTACCATTTCACACAAGTGTATGTATAATAAAAATCCTACCAAGGGCATGAAGAACAGAGAAAGAGGCATGTTCTTAACAGGCTGTTTTGAAATGTGCAGAGCATGTGAGTGAACGTGAAAAACTATAAAAAGGCTTTTTCCATAAGGGAAACATTAACATCAATAATATTATGATAATTTTCTCCCCAATCACCAACCAAGAAAAAGAACTGACAATTTCAGAGTTTAAAAGAGCCTTTTGGACCACTGAATTTTGCAAAACCAAGGACTTAAAACCATGCATAGCCTAAGTGGTAGGGTTATACGCACCTAACTTTATATAATATATATAAAAATAGGGTTTTGTACGTGGACCTTGTGATATGATTTATTAAATGCATTCTTTGGATGGTGGGATTGAGAAGAATCAAACCTACTCAATATCGTTTTAACCCTTATTTCTTCCATGTGTTTCCTAACTATCAACAACTCTTATAATAAGGGTTTTGGTTATATCCCTTGTGTGTATTTACCAGAGGTTATGTCTTAGTGGATATATGGTAACTATTACCTTTCTTTAGATCAAACATTCTATATTCATTACTCGACATTGTCAAAATGGTTATAGTTCAACTAACATATGTATGTGACAAAGAAATATATAGTTTCAATCACTCATTCCATTATACTAAAGAAAAAAAAATCTCACTAGCATTTGTTAAAAAAGATGTAAGACCCATTTCAATGGACTATTTGTTGGAATGTCTTGAATTCATCATGTGAAGCTACCAACAACCCAGTTCAAGAGGTTTAGAGAAGAGCATATATAAACTTTCTAGCTTGTGGCGCCGTATTGTTTTCTGAAAACATTCTCTCTATAATAATATTTGTTCTAACACACTCTTAATGAACCTAGGTGTCAATCTTTACATTTTTGTATTACTTAATTGTTAATTTCGTAACACTAATAAAAAAGTGTTTAAAAAAATCATTTTTATTTAAACCCTATCAATCAAAATTGCTTAAAAGAAATTTTGTAACTTTGAAAGCTTGTTTAGGTGGTGACAAAAACACTTCAATTGTTTTTCTAAAATGACTTATTTTTAAAATAAACACTCAAACAGTTAAACCAAACATATTGATTGATTTTACTTTTATTGTAAATTGTGGAGTGGATATTCAAATTATAGTGTATTGCTTAAGGAAATCTCCGTGTGTCGTTGTAGTGCAAACAAGGCATTGATCTTCATATTATACGTATTTGTGTTTTTGTCGATAGGGCTTTGAGTTTAGGAAGAACAAACACTTTAACTTAGCTAATGCGTTCAACACTTGTTAGTGAAATAAATAGTTTTATATAGTAAAAAATAGAACCAATATTTGTTTAACACACATCAAACACTTGTTTCATATATACACGACAAAAATAATAATGTTTGAGAGTAAGAACTATATCAAACAAATTATGTTAGCATTTAAATTAATAAATGGATCATTGATTTAATTTTGAATTTCGTTCTTGTATAAAACTGATATATACTTTTAAGAAATGTGTTCATGTTATGTATGTATCTTAGTGTCTTTTTTGAAAAAAGAAAATGACGTGTTTTTGTGCTTGTGTCATTTTGTATAACCATGTCTAGTATTCGTATAGGTACATTTTTGGTATTGAGTCAACAAGTAGACAATAATCTATCTATGGGTAGAATTTAGTGAGGATTCAAACCAAATAATGAGGAAATATTTCATCATTTGTCCCTATTTTCTTAGCCCCTCTTAATGTAAAAAGTATATATATAATATACATACTTTTAGTTGTTAAAGGGGGAAGCAAATGATGATGATGTTAGATGTTGGGTCAGCTGGTGAAAGCAAATTAAAAGGAGAAGTTTTGAGCTTTTTCTTTGATTTAAAATAATCTGAGAACATTAAAATACTTTGAGAGAACATGCATGTTACTGTTAATACCATCCCATAAATTATAATTCTGAAAATAATAAATTAACAAATCAGAGAGTGGAATTTGGGAAACAGCCACCTTTATTGTCATCTATGTCATTATAAAATATCTCTCCTAATTTGCTAATTTACTTTTTGATTACTTAATTCAATTATTTTTTGTCTCCTTCAAGTGCATCAAGATGGCGTCTGAGGGTTGCACTTCCTGTTCTTTAATTAATTCTAGACTCCCATCTTCTTCCCAATATTTTACACTCACTTTCATGATTTCCTATTAAAAAAAAAACAATATACTTAACAATTAATTTCGAGAAATACTACTTAATGCGTGATTAACTTTTTCCACGTGTGGTTTTCTTTTATAACAATGTGTTAGGGAGAATGAAACAAGCCGAGTGAATTTAGTTAAGGTTAAGGGTTCAAACCCCCCCCTCCATTTTATGTTTTTTCTACAAACTATCATAATATGAAAATTGTTAGTTAGTGTAGTGATAAATATAATTTTCAATTCCTCCAAGATCCAGATTCAAGTCTCCATCTTTATAGTTTTGATTTTTTTTTTTTTTTTATAAAACCTTTCTATTAACAAAATTTTTGGATTTTCTACTTTCATCGAAGCTAAGAATACGTAAACTTTATATCTATCATCTTGGCTTCATTTGTAGTAGTATGATGGACCGATCTTAAATTTTCATATATATGTATATCTTCGAACTCTTCATCTTCTGTGTGGTTTCGATTGTCCAAATATACAACAATAGAGAGATTTCAACGTGGACTTGTTGACTAATTGGAACCACTAAGTTCAAACATTTAATCAATTGTGTAGGACATTTTCTTATTTTCTCTATCTCAATCGATATTAATTGAGATCGAGACAGAGACAATGGTTAAACATTTTCAATCCCCATCTTTATATTGATAATCTATATATCAATAAAAACTTAAAACTTCCTCTGAACATCATCAAGAATTGGTCTAGTGATAAAAAAGAAGACATAGCATAACTAACCAAGAGATCATGAGTTCAGTATAATCCATAGTGGTCACATACTTGGAATTAATTTTTTACGAGTTTCCTTGACACCAAGATGTTGTAGTATCAAATGGATTATCCTGTGAGATTAGTGCTTGTAAGCTGATCTAGACACTCATGGAGTCTTTCAATATATATTACTGATAGATTTTTTTTTTATATATTTTATAAATATTTTGATTTATTAAGTTATTTGAAAATAATCTTTTTAATAATAACTAGAATTATTTTTGGAGAAATAATTAATTAGTTTATAGAGGAAGAATGAAATTTAAATATTACAGCTCACATTTTTGCTTATGAAAAAAGGCCATGTTCCAAAAGATATTTTATTTTAATCAAAGCTACATTTGTTCTTTTCATAGTATTTTAACCATTATCTAGCTTTTATTTCCCTTTATTTTAAGTAACATAAAATAACATGTGGGTAAGTGAAAAAATTCAAATATTTAACCTATTATTCAAGTGCATGTTTGAAAAGCTTTTCTAACTACATAAAAATGAAAATGGTGTGTTCGCACAACGGATCATGGGAAACGTGTTTTGTCAAGTTGAACTTGTGATTATGTTGATTTTGTATAGATTTGATGTGATGTGGTTTGATCTCTAGTACTTGATCCTTTGATTCTCTCTCAGTTGAATGCATACACTTGATGTATGGAAGCGAAATGCATGATGTTCTTGAAGTGACATGGTTTAAGTGTCATTGTAGCCAAGGTAGCTTTGAAAAAGGAAGTTTGTTAGGTGTTAAGGATAGGTAGCTATAAAGAGGTTAGCAGGGTGGAATTTTGTCTAAGTATTTTTAGTTATTAGGCATTTTGGTACCAATAGGCGGCCAAGAGGAGGCATATGAGAACCTCTAAAGATAGAGAGTTGGGCGGTCAAGGTTGAGTTGTTGTGTGTGTGGGTGAGAGGTTTCATGACAAGGAGAAGCTCTAAATACAAAAGTTTAAGTGTCTATTCCTAGGCATGTGGAGTTGCTGGCTGCTAGGTGGCCAAGTTGTAAGAAGAACCTCTAAAGATAAGGCTTGACTAGGCGTTTTGGTTGTCAAGTGTGCTAGACAAGGATCATGGCTTGTGGAGCAGGTGGCATGGTGTGTGTTAAGGCAAGGCGGCTTGATGCTTTGAGGCCATGCAAGTAGGAATAAATGAGCTAAGTTCAAGGCTATTCCTTTTGGTCTAGGCGTTCTAGTATTGCTCAATGGAATAGATTCTCTAAGCAAGCAAGAGATAAGAAAAACGACAAGTAAGAGGTGTTTTAAGACTACCATGCAAGAGGAAGTATTTAAGGAAACTTTGAGGATGAAGTTCTCACAATTAACTCATCCAATTTGGTTAATTTCAATTGCTAATGCTTCCTATATGAGTTCAGATTGAGAGGTCGGGCTGCCAAACAAAAGAAAATGTGAAGAAGACCTTCAACCATTGAAGAAAAGCCTTGAAGGTCATTTCTCGGATAAATTGGAGCAGTGTTGAGTTTCAGAAGGCTACAGGACACATCCCTTAGAATTGTAAGCTGAAATTTTGAGGTATAGAAGGAATTGTCCTCATTTGAGTTAAGGTGATCAAAATTGTAAGCGTTACTGACCATCAAAATTGGACTTATGTTTTGGTCGAGAAAGGAACTTCTGGGAAGAGTTGAGGCTTGGCGAAGTGTCAGGTATGGCAAGGCAAGCTGTGCAGGGCTAAAAGCACTACGCAGCGGAATATATAATCCTAAAATCAGTTTAATTGGAAAAATAAAAATACCAGTACATTGGAAAAAGAATTACATAAACTAATTTACTATGGCTAAGCATGCTTTTACAAAAAATATAGAAATTAAAGATGTCAAGGAACTTACTCTCGTTTAAGTCTCTATATCTACTAAACATCAAGATTGGAGCACCACAACTTGAAAACCTCCCCATTATCTAAGAATGAGATTTTGGTTTGTGGGATCCAAAGTTGGAATGAGAATTTTTTGCAGAGAGAATTGAGAGAATACTGAGTGATTTTTTTTCAGAAAAAAATACTTTTTTTTAACGTTGCCTACTTCCCCTTCATTTATCCTTAAGAAGGGGAGTTGATTGAGAGAATGCAAGATACGTGGGAAAACATCCCACGTTCCCCAAATAACTCCCACGTAAGGGAGTCGTGGGAGTAATTTGTTTAGTTTAATTCAAATTAAACTAAATTAATATTAAATTTATCAATTAATTGATAAATTAAATAATTATATAAAGTGGTTTTTCAAAAATATAACAAACTGACAAAATATCTACACTATATAGAAAAATTTTAAAAACAGAAAATGCACACAAACCCCAATGGAAAATACCAAAAATGCCTCCGTCAACACACGATTAACCGGGCACATGCACGTGTAATTTTTCTTCTAAGCGATCATGATACGCAATCGTGAATGAAATGATACACGATCATGTAGATAGTATCAACATGATCGTGTAGTTCTTTTTAACAATGGAAAAATTCTTCAAATCTAATTGATCGTGTTGATCACGCTAAACGATTATGTTGACTTTGGTAAGCGATCGTTTAGATCATATCCATATGATCGTGTAGTTTTTTTTAAACAATGGGAAAATAGATTCAAATCTAAACGATCGTGTTGACCATGGTCAACGATCGTGTTGACTAGGTAAGCGATCGTTTAGATCATATCCACACGATCGTGTGGTTTTTTTTTTTTAAACGATGAGAAAAGGACTTCAAATTGTAACAATCGTGTTGACCATGCTAGACGATCGTGTTGACTAGGTAAGCGATCGTTTAGATCATATCAATTTGATATCAAATTTAATTAAATAAAATTAAACTAAATTATTAACTAATTTTTCAATTAATTAATTACTAAATTAAATATCTTATGTATAATTTAATCCAAATTTGAATCATATTCAAATATAAATTTATCTCATAATCTATAGTTTTAATGTGATCACATACACATTAAATTTTAACCTATAGTTTTAATATGAATCTAATTCACATTAATTAAATTAATATTTGAACTCATTCAAATATTTTATTCTCTCATAAATTAATTTTGAATCATATCCAAAATTAAATTTATATAATAAAGTTGAATTAAAAAATAAACTTTATATTATAATATATCACTATACATTATATTAATTCTCAAAGAAAGTTCGAACATTTCAAATTATAATCAATATATTTTATTCTCATTACCCTTTACGAGCTAGAAAGGGGGCTTAATGGACCAACATATTAAAAGCTACAACGATATGAGATTAATTAGCTAAACTCACTAACTGCATTAATCAATATTTGTTAATTGTGTGTACAGTTCACTAAAGACTCGCACTTGAACTCTTCTCACTGTAGATATATTTTCTGTGTCGATGGATACAAACCAGTAACAATAAGTTAGTCCTTCACAAGTGTTCGTAACACCAACTGGATCAAATTACTGTTTTACCCCTATGTTACTTCTAGTCCTTAAATACCAATGCTCCTTAATGAACAACTTGTTTATGGTCTAACCAATAAATAGAAACCCCTCTCGTGCCATAGAAAGGATAGGGCCCTTTGTTCAAGTCCTGGAGACACCATTTAAGGAAACACTCATCTACTTACCCTATGGTCGAGAATGAATCAACTCCATCTTGTGTGATTATGCTTTCAGCTCCCTACACGATTTTGTCTCTAAAATGATAAGAATATTGAGTCGTCAATCTAGCCACTCTCACCCATATTAATAAAGAACAATCCCTCCTAAACAAGAGTTCATAATACACTCAGAATTAAGACTAAGTTATCTAGGTCATCCTAATTAAATAGAAACCGAACTAGTTAACGGAGTTACATGTAATGGTTACTATTTTGTGGTCCAGTCTTATGCAAACTTATTACATAGGATACCCTCACTTGTATCTCACCTACAAGAACGCGTTGGATCATTGTGTTTGTATCAAATACAAAGTGAGTCATGACCATAGGTGTTACCAAGATAAGGTACCCAACCTTATCCCTATACTATAGACTCTTTAAGTTGTTTATCAAGCATTGATCCCTATATGTCTATACATACTATTCAAGATTCATCAAACAAGTTAGGATGTTAATTTATTGGATTTAGATTATTAAAACAAAACTAATAATATAACCAATAATGCTTTATTAAAATTATAATAACACTTTATTAATAACGGTCGACAAATTACATTTACTATCTACAAGTTTTAGGACATAAAACTCAACAAGACAAGTGTGCATTTTAGGGTAAAAGATGTTAGTTGAGTTTGTAAGAGCATGCAAGGCACATAACAGTGTATGGCCAGGCAGCATGAGGTGCACGCCTAGGCCATGAGGCATGCCCTGCACGTAAGAACGCACACACTGCACAACGTACATACCCATAGGGCGTGCAACCATGAGGCATGTACCGTGCTAGGTGTGAGGTTAGCACGTGGCAAGGCTACGTGCGCCACCCCCTCCCCGCCCCCCATGATCTACGTGCCAACATGCTAAATGAGCAATTTTAGTTGTTTTATGATATTTTTTCCTATTTTAAGTAAAGTTTTGATATTTTTTAAGGTCAATACGTTAATTTAGGCTTAAATATGGATATTTCAGGATAATAAGACTTTGATGGATTTCCAAGGCAAGGACTGAGCCACAAGTTTGTGTGTGACGTATGCATACAAAATGATTTTCAAAGTTTATTTATGAACATGAGTTCAAAGTTAAATATTTCCAAGCATTTTTTAGAGTTTTGAATGATTATTCCTTACTAATTTATAAATAATTTGCAAGCATGAGTTTAAGTATAAATTCAAAGTGAATTTCAAATAGACTTATATTCATTTGCTAGCCTTATGTTTTAACATGCTTTGAGTTATCTGATTTACAAATTATTTCTAAAGCATGTGATTTATATAAAGTATTTATTGAGCATAAATTGAAAAGGTATATTTCTGGCTAGCAAGAGGAAGTGACTGCTAGTTAGTTAGATAAGTTAGATGGTTGGTGAGTGTTGTCAAGGTATGACAATGCTTGCCAGCCCTCGTACCCCTCTTTTAGAGTTAGGTAAGGAATTTAAGGAAGGAGATATGGGAGGGGTGTGACACTTCAAGTGTGGTCAACTTCAGTAGTTAGAGAGTTTTTGGAGTAAAATTTTTTGACCCCAAAAAATGAAAAGAACTTCTCTATTTATAGAGTTCTTCGGATAGCTTTATGGACTTGGGATTTGGTTGCTTCATGGATCTGACCCTCTCGGTCCAACCATATGGATTTGGGCTTTATTCAACATTTGAGCTTGGTTGGTCCTTGTAGCCATTTGCTTAAACAAAGAAGTTAAACTCAAAAATTTCTTGGAGAAGGTCATTAACTTCGTCACTAGAAAGAGACACTACATTAGATTGTCCCTAACCTTGTTGCTGATATTTTGCCATGCTTAGAAACACTAACACAAAAAGGAAGCTCAATGCCAAATGTGGCCAGTGAAAAAATGGAACCTTCTTTAATAGCTCATTGTCAAAGTACATTCAATGCATTCTTGCATACTCATTAAAAAATCAATGAACAAGACTTCACAACACTTCAGACTTTCCTCGCCTAACTACTATGTGTTATGCGAGTTCACAGTGGCCACTACCAAAATGAAAAGTTCTCAAAATGGATACAGTAGACGCTCAAGGATGCAAGTTCAACGTTGGATGTCTTTCACTACCTAGGCGGAGGGGTAAAACAAAACGATTGAAAGATTAGATAAAACATCTAATCAGTGAGGTCTTTTATCAAAACCTTTAATAAACAAAGTCTGCTTTAATGCGATATATATAATTTATAAGTCAATCATCATGTTTTTTAGTTTAAAACGCTCATTCAAGGCATTAAGCATTTTTCAACACTTCACAATTCTCAGAAAGAATCACTTCTTTTACCATTCATCATAATTCATATGGAATATTTTTCAATTCTTTCATCGTAATTCATATTGCTCGTATGCTTCTTGCATACTACATAATCACCCCACATAATTATTCTGGATATTCAATTACATCTTTGACCCTTTCCTTGGCTTAAGCGTTTACCATACTCTTTTGCCAAGTTGCAGCTATGCAGAGTAATCTCAATGCATTTAGTAGGTTTCATCAATTCAACTATTCATATCGCGTCTTCCAATGCCAGATCATACAACAAGCAAAAGGGCATGCCATACTAGTTCACACAGGAGTAAGTATGAGGCATCCTACTCAAGATCACACAGCATGAATATGACATTTTATTCCAGATCACGCAACACGAATACAACATCTTATTCCAAATCACACAACAAGTATAAGGCATCACATCGTTATATCACATCATTCCAGTTCATAATGTCTAATTTATTTTTAAGTCATGTCATTTTTGAATTGGAAAAACATACAAGAAATCATATAGTTTATAGTCTCAATAGAAATATATTTAATGATTCGAACATACTTCAGAAATCCTTGTTATTTGAAAGCATTTAATAAGAATAACCACTCACTTATCACAATCAGCTAGCTTTTCTGCTTAGCCCTTAGCCAAGAGTTTCCTTGCAGTTTCTTGAAATTTTTTCAGATTCAGGCCGGCTTCGGATCTCTGAAACTCGAAAGTCTTCTAATTTTTCTTTTATGGACGCAAAAAAACTTCAAAATGAATGGAAATCCTCAATTTATAGTCTTTTTCATTGAAGTCTTCCCATATTGGAATGATTGCTTCTACCGATGGCGAGAAGAGGTCCAATATTAAAACCCCACATATCTTTGCCATATCCTCATCTCGAATTCAGATTGGGCAGCAAGGTCAAATCATTCGCCGACTTTCTTGTGTGAACAATGACATCATTACTTTCTGGTGAAGTAGGCTTATATCGCAACAAGGGTTCCTCGCATAGTCTCTTTATCGCATAGTACTTCTTATAGCATAGGTCAACTCTGCCGCATGGAGTTTTATCATGTAAGGTAATTTACAATTAAAGTCTCATAGAAGATTATGCACAGTAGACAACCAACAAAATCCCAAGAAAGAAGGGATATGACATGCACAATAGACATCCCTAAAGTCAGAAGGAAAGAAGGAAATGACAGTCAAAGAAGTTACAGCAAACCTAATACCATACTGTAAAAACCTAATACCATAATGTAATGAAATGCATCAAACTAGTTGAATATGTTTTTGAACCCCATATAATAATGGAAGAATTATTGGAAGATAGAATTCATTGAATGTACAAAACCTATAGAAAAATTACAGGAAATTTTGAGAATATAGCATTTTTTGTTTTATATTTTAAAAGTAGCACAATTATTTGAATGTCAGTTGGAATTTTGTTTTTCTCGCAATCAATCTTGGCTAGGATCGACCTTGAGTTTCTTCCCAAATCTGAAAAAACCATTTGAAGAAAATTTCTTGGTTTCTCTCGACCGTGTGCATCACCGAGATAGTGCATTTTTTAATTTGAAAAAAAGACAGAGCCTAAAAACATTGCCCCGAGAAAACTAAAAATTGATTAAGGAAAACTCGAGAACCTCTTGGGGCAATCTTAGCCTTAGATCATATTACATAGTGCTTATGTTCTTTAGCTCGGGGGCATCTCGGGGCAGCCTTAGCCTAAGATCATATTACTGATTGCTTATGTTCTTTAGCTAGAAGCCATCTTGGGGCAACCTTAGTGTGAGATCATATTACATAATGCTTCTTATATCCAAATTCTATTGTTACATTGGTTGGCTTCTTTGTCATTATGAGAGAAGGGTAGTAAAAATTTTAGCAAAGGAAAAAGATGAAAACAAAATTATATAGAAAAAATACAAATGAATGCAGAAGGGTTCATGAATATACGAATGTGCTTTCAATCACATTAAGAGCATATGAAAATCAAAATTTCAGCCAACGAAAATATTTTAGAGAAGATCATGCTTCTTCCGGATTAGAAAATGAACAACAATGATAAAACAAACAATTTGAATATCAGCAAGAGTATAAGAAGAACATGGATTAGAAAATTTTTCCAAAACATATCACTTAAGGAACATTTTATACATACTACCATGAAAAAGAAACACACCAAAAATGGAAAAGAAACAAAAAAAAAAAAAGATAATTCAAAAAAAGGACCTCATCATCGGCTATAAGGGCATGTTTGGGATATAAACCCGATAAGAACCAACAACATCTCTACCATGCTCCGCTGCCAATTCTCTTACCATTCTCCAGATCCTACAATAGAAGTCCATCTCTCTAATTATAGCTGTTTTGATATACAAGTCGAAGCAGCAAGGGAAAGTCAGAGCGGCAAGGAAGAGAACCTTGCATGTTCACCAAGAAGCCTCTTTGAACATGCAAGGAAGGATTAGGAGGCAAGGGGTGGAAACCCAACCATTCAACGAAACCAAAGAAGGAGAAGGAGAACGGTTTTGAGATGAAAACAAAAAGGGAAACACAGATATGAGATTAAGAGAGGGATGGGAACAAAGAGATGTGAAAAGAGAAAGAACACAAGAAGGAGGGAGAAGTGACAGCAGGGTATAACCGAGAAGGGGAAGGAATATATATGCCAAAAACCATGAAGGAGTGAGAGGGTGAGAGAAGGATTAGGGGAAGGAGTAAGAGGGGGAGTGAGAAGGATTGAGGGAGGGAGTTGGGAGAAATACGAGGATTATGGAAATCTTAATACTAGGATATCCATAATCCGTACCTCAAACAAGGAGTGGGCTAATTAGCCCACTCTACCCCTTGCAAATTATCTAGGGCCCAAACACCCCCTAAGTCATTTTTTGAAAGTACTTTAGAAAAAATTGATACTAAGTTAGTCTACTCTAAGACGTGTCATCCTCAAACTAATGGAGAAAATGAGTGTCACACCCAAATTCTCAAGACAACCAAAACGCAGGAAGTAGTGCGAATAAGACGCGATTTAACTTAAACTTTGCAATTGATCTTATCGCTAAGCTTATTTTCAACTCCTTTTAAACTATCAACCAAACTCAAAAAGCAATGACAGTCAACCTTAAACACCAAATACGATAAATAACTAATCCAAAACGTACACTTTATTAATAACAGGCGTTCTAAGAATATACAATTACCACACTTTGACCAAACATAAATAACAACTCTTGAACGCCTAGTGGCTTTCTCAACTCGCCGCAAGCCCTTCAACATTCTTCTCTACTTGGCCTTAACGCCTATTCTTGGAAGATGAGATTTTTAAAATGTAAGTCTAAAAGACTTAGTGATATTTTATGAAATCCTTCTCGCAATGTCCTTTGATAAATCATTTTCGCCAAATCATAAATTCCAACACAAATGAGTTTATCAATAAACATTTTATTTCGCAAAACATATCAATATACATTTCACATAAACACTCATTAGTCAATTTTTCTTTAAATAAACTCTTTTGTCTCTGTATACTCTATACCAAGAAAAAAACTTAGTTAAGATAACAGAGCACCTTTGGTCTTATTATCCTATTAGACCTCAATCAAACTAGCAAAGCACCTCTGATCATGCTATTACATAATAAAATCGGTCAAGATAGCAGAGCACCTTTGGTCTTACCATCCAGCCTGGACTCAGTGGTAGCGGTTAAGTGGTCAGCGTAGCCCTATACCTCTGACTGTGCACATTGACCATCGAGAACTCGATATATAGAGTTCAATGATTTTCTCTTTAAACCATTCTATTTAAACTTATGCTTTTAAAATTTTTTCTAAAAACAATGAACTTTTCTATTTTAGAAATTCCAACATGCTTGTAAATCATGACTTTGCAAATATCCATAAACTTAACACTAATTACATGCTTTGGAATCATTTCTCATAACATACTTTAATACTATTTAAAACATACTTATAAATCAGTAAACTCAACATTCAATCATCAAATTTGGCTTAAACATTTGATAATTAATCAGATTTAGAAAACAACTTTAAACTCATTTTATCACTCACCACACTTTACCAAAAATCCTCCTCTTCATTCTCTTTTTGTGGAGTCTCTCTCGCGGAACAAACAGCAGCACTTAACACTTTGTTTTTCTTCTTCCCGTCAAAGCAAAACAACAACATTTTAGCCCTTTTTTTTAATAAAATCTTTGTGCTTACTTAATGACTAATTCCTCTATTTATAGAGCCCTTAAACTAACTTAGTAATGTTTTAGCTCTTCTTAGTTCGCCAGCTCCTGCTTAAAATTTACACGTGTAAATTTAATATTTAACCCCTGTCAAATCAGATTTGACATTTTCTTCGCCAAACCTTTCTTCTTGTCTAACTTCATTCCGCAAATAACTTCAACCACTCAACATAGCTTTCAAATAACTCTTTTTCTCGCAAAGATTGTTTCTCTTGTGAGCATTTAGACTTATAGGTCCTACTGCAAATTCTTCTTTTCTCAAATTTCTTCGCAAATTAACTTCTTAATCACAAAACTTATACTTAACCATAAAAGATTTTTATCTCTTAATTCTTTCCGCAGATTAATTCAAACGTCAATTTCTTTATCAAAAAGTGTTACTTCAAAACGCCTCCTCTTATCCAAAATATAAGTTTTCAAAACACAACCATATTTTTTTCTTCTTATACTCAAATTAGAAACAGGTTTCACAATTCTTCCCCTCTAAGAAATTTCGTCCTCGAAATTTAGACACTAAAACACTACTTTGAAGAAAATAATACTTTATTACTTAATTTTTGCAGTTACAGCCTTACAGCCTTAAAATTACAACTATAACTATTACATTAATCTCTTATTTTCCTTTGAAACGCCACTGGAGTTTTCCTTGAATCCTTTTCGCTTAGCCATACTTGTTTTCACATTTATTTTTAGAATGCCCTTTCTTGCACAAGAGGCGTGAGGGTGCCTTGTTGGGTCCCATGCGCACACGCAACAAGCGGGCATGGCACAAGGCATGCGTGACTCTAAGCGCTAGCAACAAAATAGGGTCATGATGTTAGCATGCTGCCATGTGTGTGCACAGCAGGCATGTGCGCCAACCAGCCATTTTAGGCCATTTTGGACATTTTTTTGTGTTTTTGCCAATTTTACTTGAAGTTTTGAAGTAAACCCCGAACCTTGAAAGAGGAAGTAGTTGGAAGATTAAGAGTTGGGATAAAAGTGTCATGAAAAGCATGTCATGGTTAGTAGAAAAAGGAGGAAATTTTGGCTAAGTATCAAAGGAAGAGGTGTTAGGTGTTATGGGTTTAGAGGTTATCTTGGTCTGGTGTAGGCAGTCAGAGAAATAGAAATAACCTCTAAATAAGTGTCATTAGGCATTTAAGGCATGTCAAAGTGTTTAGAGGTTATACTGAGGTTGTTTGGGTAGCCAAAGGAAGGAAAATAACCTCTAAAGAGGTTAGTGGGCGTTTAAGAGTGGGCAACCAAGGCCAGAGCATTCGATGTTTAGAGGATATTTTACTTGTGTTTAGGCGTGAAGAACTTCCAAAGGAGTGTCTTGGGTGAGAAAGGATGTCATTGAGAGGTTTTGTGGGCGTTTGAGAGGTTAGGAGACAAGGGCAAAAAGGTTAGCATGGCGTGCGAGAAGAGCTTGGAGGTTAGCAAGGCAATGTCACTAGGCGTTTTAGACTTGTCAAGGAACATTATGCATTTTGGTTTGGTGAGATAATGAACAGGTGGAGTCGGTGAAGGGATTTACAGGTGTTCTTGCATGCTTAACTTAAATTTCAGCTAGTTGAGGTGTCAATAAAGATTCATGCATAATTCACTATAAATAGGTCACTTCAATTGAGCCTTTCTCCCAAATCACTAGTGCGTTTTGGTTGAAATTGCTCTTAAAAGATCACATTTTTAGTCTAGTTGCTAGATAGGGATGTTGGACGTTTTTGAGTAAAGAAGGTTTGAGTTTAAGTTAAAGAAATTACAGAAGGTCAGATTTTGTGTGAATCTGTGCAAGATAGATTTCTAGAGGGCTATAGAGTTCATCCTTTAGAATCTAAAGTTGAAATTGTAAGGTAAGAAAGTTAAGACATTTTAAAGCATATTTATAGAAGGAAGTTTCTTCAAAAGAGTTCTGGAATGTTAGTTATGATTTTTCTAAGTTGGGTTAAGTTTCTAGACAAAAGATGAGGTTCTGGGCAAAGGGGAGGCTGGCCGAGTGACAAGGTAAGACTAGGCGATTTGGGCAGGCGTTTTGGGAATTAAGAGGTTAGTGTCTGCGGTTGTTAGTATTGGACGTGCAGCTTGTGCACGAGATGCGCACAACCAAGGAATCACGAGAAGAAAAGGGGGATGTGCGTGAGGTTAGCACGTGGGCAGCCCAGCACACGGCCAAGTCCCTGTCGCCTGCCCATCCGTGTCATGAGGCATTTTTGAGTAGTTTTGGTGATTTTTGGATTTTCTAAATACACTTTTGGTATTTTCTTGGAAAAATTGAATTATTTTACCATATTTTCCGGCCAAAAAGAGATCGAGCATATTTATAAGCCGAGGATTTAAGCTTGTATCTGTGAGTGGAAAATGTTTTATTGAAGTGATTTATAGCATGTTCTTAAGCCATGATTTATGAATGATTTATCTAAAATGTTTAAGCAATGTCATGAATAATTTTCAAACATGATATGAAAAGTTTTTCGAGCAATGTTATTGTTTAAGGATGTTTATTCAAGCATATTGTTTACATGTTAAATGTTTAAGCTTACTGGAAAATGAAGTTTATCAAAGGAATATTGTTTAAGGCTTATTCAAGGATGTTTAAGCTTTATGATTTGATAATGTTTAATCAGAACCAAGATGTCTCAAAATTTATCCTTAACGGGACAGGATGCTCTTCTCCTTCAAAGAATCCCTATTTATAAAAAGGTTGCATGACTTTAAATTGACAGCTATCACCTACTTGTTGCATGCATGCCCAAGTCTTGTCACTCCTACCTAGTCTACCATAGGCTTTTCTTAGGTTATTTACATGTTCTCCATGTCCTACTTAATAACAACAAAGCATCCTTTTATTTCATGCCTTGCCCATCCCTTTTTGTCTTTGCCTAAGCCCCTTTCTTTGACTTTTCCCTTCCATACCATGTCCATCCCTTCTTATATCATCTATCCCATTTCCTTGACTTCTTTTTTCTCTCTTAAGTTTCCATGACACTTCAACCAAGGCATTCCTACAATTGCATGTTGTCAATAATTTTTGAAAAATATCTCTCAACTGCCCTTTTTAACCAAGTGTTCAAATAGAATTCTTTTTTAGTTCAAAACACTATACTTTTTTAACAGGTACTTTAATTCGGCCATAAATACCTAAGATCTCGGTATAAATTTCACTTCCACCAAGGTACATCCTTAAGCTCCTTAGAAAAATTCCTTAAGTTTTGGAACCGAGGTTTACAATTCCTTCCCCTTAAAAAAATTCATCCTCAAAATCTATTCAGACGTCCCTTTCACAAAAATTTTCTCTTAAATTGGAAATCTTATAACGACAACACATAACTTTTATTATTCAAAATAAAAAGATAACACACTTATAACTTTACAACCAGACTTACTTGAACAATACTTAGTTATTCTATCACCCCCTTTTACTTTATATCAATGAGTTCTCCTATAATTGATGAAGTAATTTTTATTTTGTTACCTACTTGTGGCTCATCTTATGAATTCATTTGCGCTTTCAGTTTCAATTGAGGACATTTTCTTTTAAAATGTCCTAATTGTTTTCACTAATAACAAACATATGCTTTTATTAGACATTGATCCTTGTGGAATCTTCCACAGTTACCACACAAAGATTTTTTACCCATCCTAGGTACTGATTTCTTTTATGAATTCTTAACTATTGAAGTTAATCTAACTGATTGATTAAAATTTCTATGTTGTTGCTTTGAGTAAACACTTCCTATACTCACCTTTCATAATTGTTGTCTTTTAAAAGGAACAACTAGTCTTTGTTTCTTTTCTTTCATTCTAAGGTAACGTGTTGAGAAAATTTTCTTCACAAACATCTCTTAAAACAGATCCCGGTCTTGTCTTTCTTCATTAGACAATCTTTCCTTAATTATTTTTCACCATTCCTTTGCTTCTCCTTTTAACAAAGTTTATGCTAGTTCCATATGTTGATACGCAGAGCACCTAATAATCCTGAAGCATTCCATCAATCCACCGACCCATTCATTTGCTTCATTTGGAACAGTTGATCCTCTAAACACCTTAGCTCCTATAGCTTTTAATTCTCATGTTGGAAACCTATTTTTGGGATCCATAAAGTTTACGAGTGACATAAATTTCAAATCTTACAAATTGAGTTTTATCCTTTAGGAAATAAAATATACTTACAGAGTTTCAGGTAAGATCTGTTCCATATGTCACTTATGTATGCCACATGCCAGTCCACATATAATTCATTACTTATGATTTATCTTTACATTTCAAAAACTTCTTCTTTCTAGCTTTCATAGAGTACGTAGTAGGATCTTAAAGCCCAACTTGTAACACACTATTCAAGAATTCAACTTAGACTTTTATACCCCAAAGACCAAACTTACTCTAATACCAAACTGGTATCAAACTATCCGAACTCAACTTACATCTTAACTATTTTGTTCTCTAGGAACTAACTTTTGGCTCTGATACCAAACTGTCACAACCCGTTCTGGATCACCTACTCTTGACCTGTGAGATGACGTGAAGTCAATCGATACCATCTCTTACCTTGATTATACCTACTGACCTTATTCCTTTAATCTTTTAAAATGTAGTGAAAACATAAATCACATTCTAATATTAAAGAAATTCAACTACAGCCTAACTCATTATAATCTTTATCAAGACATAATGTTACTTACAAAAATTTGACTTATCTAGATTTCTATACACTTTTCTATGCAACCTCTATCGTTTTCGAAATTTCTTAACTATATTAACTTGTAATTTCTTCTTAGAGACTAGTCGACATGGCAGCATAAGCTCAAGTCAGGGCAACATGATCCTTACCTAGAAAGTGAGAAAACATTTTGAAAGAATGAGCTTAAAATGTCCAGTGAGTAATATTTTCAAAACATAATTTTCAAATAGTTATGATCAATGTTTTTGGCTTCAAACATAGGAATCATTTAAACATAATACAGTTAATCCTTTAGAAACTTTTCATAAGATTCTTCAAACATCCATAACATTTAAGAATATTATACCAGTCTCCTACTATACATTAATAATATAGGTCAGATATCACTGGACCCTTTTCCCATAGGCGACAAAACCTTCACTAATGATATCACATTAGGCCCCTCTATAGAGCCTTCACATCAATAATCAGTGTTGCCTTCATTGATGTGATCGCATTAGGCCTCTCTATAAAGCCTTAACACCAGTAATTGGATTGGAAACTAGATGTGCACATTTAGAGATAATTGTATAGTACTGACATAAATCCATGAAATCGTTTAAATAAGCTTTTATCTTAGCTTGGAAACCATAAACATTTAAGAAAGCCTTTAAATGCCATCAAACTTGTAAATTTCCTTATAAATCATTTAGAGTAAAATATTCACAAACCAATGCTTGTAAGCTTTAAATCATGGTATCAAATAACATTTTAAAAAGAATTTTACTCACTCACGTGACAATTTTACTCAGGAAATTTCACCAATTTTCACTTTTCCTGAAAATGGGGTATTTATACTCCAATTAATCCCCAATAATAAGAAAATGCCAAAACTTCAAGCAAAAATGGCAAAAACACCCAAAAAAAATGTCCAAAATGGCCTAAAATTGATGGTTGGCATGCAGAGGTTGTCGGCAGGGGGGCTGGCACGTGCTGATGGGCGGCAGAGGGGGCTGCACACTTGATGCTGCGCACATGGCTTCCCTGTGTCATGCCCAGAAGCTGGGTTCTTGGTCAGAATCCTTCCTTCAACTCTGGAGGCTAATATTTTCAGGTTCTGAACCCAAATGACAAAACTTCCTCTACAAAGTTGCTTAGAAATGTCTAAGTATCGTACCTCAAAATATAAGCTCCCAATGCCAAAAGTTGTGCTCTGTAGACAATCAAAAGTGCACCTTGTTCAGATTGCTCCGAAAACTGACCTTCCTCTTTTTTCTTAACTCAAACTCGAACCTTATTTGCTCCAATTTGTCAGGCAGCCAAAGAATATAAACTAACATTCTCAGAAGTTTGCATGAGTTGAAGTTCATCTTGTTTAATGTGTGCTTAATTTGATCAACTAGTTTAAGTAGAATGAGTAACTACTAGAGAGAGTAAGTGGCTATAGAAATTATTAAAGAATGAAAAAAGTAGCTTTAAAAATGAATTTAATCTCGTGTCCATCTTAAATTTAAGCATGCGTCTATGTGATAAGATCTATATCGCAAACAACACCAACTTCATTACGATAAGTTAACTACATGAACGAAACCTTATGCATGACTTGTGTGAATGTTAGCATACCTTCTTAACCCTATTTCATCCATTGATTTTGAAACCTCGTTCATTTGTGCAACATCACCATCACTCAACCCATCACACACCCACATATTTGATGCATCAAGTTTCAATATTTACTCAACTTGTTCATCATTATTCACGCTTCCTACTTTTTTATTACTTTCATTTTTCTTATTATTTACACACACATATCATTTAATTTTATAATTTTTTACATTCGTGTCAATCATTCATTCCAAGTCGTATTAATTTATAAACTCCTTGAGTTTGACCCTAGTACTTGCCAAAAAACGCTAGTTAAACTTGAACTTAGGTTTTACACACATAATATGGATATATTGCAAAAATCAACTTTAAAGTAGGGTGGTAGTTGCAAGGACACTCTTAAACTTTCAATTGTAATACTTAAATCTTCCCACGTTAAAATTGGACTCTCTCAAACTTGCATAGTGTTATAGAAGTTGGACGACACATAAAACCTATACATAATAGGATAAAAACTTAAACACACAACTGTTATTCGAACTTACAATTAATGGAGATGATAGAGATTTAAACGTCACAAACATTATTAAAAATGAATCACCTAAAATCACAATTGTTCAAACGACACACCAACCTAACCTAAGACATAAACCTTTTCAACACGAGATCAAATATTTGAATTTTTTTTTATAAGCGTTTCAAAACAACAAAGAGTTGAACTTTTTCATGGAGCTTGGAGTTGATTTCCTCATAGTGATGATTAAGTTTTTGGATGACCCTTTCAAATAATTGTTCAATGAAAGTGAGATTATGGCCAAAGTGCTGGGTGAAGATGCCTTCCATTGCAGCCCTTATATGGTTGATCCACTCTCTAGTGTCAATGGCTCCTTGAAGCCATGTGGTTGGAGCTGTTAGTTCCATTCTTTCAATGCTAAAATTCCCATCATCTTCTACCAATTGCCTCATTTCTGATGGACAAGTTATATATATGGGCAAATTGAAAGAATCCACTTTAGCTTCACTCACTAATCCCTGCCATAAATTTCAATTTCAAAGTTTGAATTTTTATCTCTACATCAGCAATGAGTTATACTTTAAAAAAAAAAGCTTAAACCATCATATAAAAAAAATATGAAAAATTGATTACCTCTTTTGACATATCAATGAGAGTAGAGGCCAAAACTTTATAGAGCAAACCAGATGGTAAGTGAGAAGCTGAAATTCCATCAGGATTTCCTGATGTAATAATCACCATTATTCCTCCTTCCACCATTTCCTCCGCCCTGGCCCTAAGAAAATCTCCCATATCCTTGGCAAACTGACCTGCATAAGCTGAAGCGACAATCTCCGCGGCCCCTAGGTAGTGGATATGCCCCTTGTTCCATGCAGGCGATCTCTCGTCCCGTAGCTCTTCTGGCACCCTTGACAGCCAGTGCACTGCATATGAAGAATGCACGAATTGCACCGACGCCCTCGGGAACAATCGCTGGTGAAACGACCCTGCCACGCCTGCTGCAAAGTAGTCTCTCTCTACCGGAAGTGATTGAAATAGCGTGTTGAAGTCGTTGGTCACCTATGTATTACAAAAAAAATATGAATAACAGATTAAACTCATCATAACTTAATAGCTTCAAAAAGTGAGTAGTAACGTAATGGTATATGAGAGCAAGAGATAGTTAAACTCTTCTAATGGAACTTTTAAGTTAAAACTTTTAGATCGACCTACTTAGCTTCTAAAAGATTTTGTTTGAATGATGGTTTACTTTTAAGTTAACTAGCAAATTTGGTCCTTGTTATTTGAGAAAGTTAGGAATTTAATTCCTATGATTTCTAATTAGATTTTGGTCCTTATGACTGCTTGATAACTTCGTATAAATAGACTATTTAGAAATGTATTAAATAACGAGATAACTATTTATGAGGTTTTATCCGATAACGAGAATTAAACTCTAACTTTCAAAATTAACTATCGAGACTATACTCTAATGGACCAAGTTTGCTATTTAACCTTTAATAATATGAATTTAATAATTAACAATACTTAAACCTTTAGGTGTTAGGTGATGATTGACATACATTGCATCACAACTAATATTGACAAATAATTTTTTGTTTCTGAAGCATGTTGTGATCTATGTAGTTATTTTTGTTTCCGAGTTTGATTGATTATTTAACCACCTGATCATTGAAGAACACCTGAAATTCAGGTAATACCGAGATAGGGCAGAACGATTGAAACGTCTCTTTCATAGATTTTACGATATGTTGCATTGTCCCGAAGGTGTTGGGTCCGGCCGCGCAGCCCAAATCAGCAAGAACAATGGTATTTGAAGGGGAAGAAGAAGAGAGCTTTACGATCTCAAACTTCTCTTTAATTTCTTGATCAATTTTTTCTCTTTCAACATTTGCAAATAATCTCTGCAGCAAAAGAGAAAAGAATGAATAATATGATGAATAAACAGCTGCTTCATGCAGGACCTTCAAGTGGATCCAACACTTAGAAAGGGAAAAAAGGATTAAAAATAATGACACTTGCATTTGACCCGTACAGAAAATATTGCCGACAAAGCTGTTAAATAAAGCCACTATATGAAGGTGTACTACTTGCTGTTCATTAGGGTTTCAAAATATTGGCCAACTTGTTTCTATTTTTTATTAGAAAAAGTTTTATATTAAAAAAGTTAGGTTCAAAATTCGAATTTGTAATCTTTTTTTAATACAGTGATTGAGATATGAAGATCGAGCTCTCTGACTCTTAAGAGTTAGAGTAATTCATGACAATTACCACTTATTTAAGTTCAATTAGATGGAAAACTTTTCACTTTTTTGATAATATATATTTATAGATATATAATAGCTATTTGTATTTATAAGTTTTCTCTTAAAATATGTTCAAATTTGTATACTGTAAAGTATAATATAATAATTTTAGAGATGAAGAACGAACATTTGACTTTGAGACAGAGAATATAGTTATGACAGTTATCACCGAATTAAGTTCATCTAGCCAAAGTCTTTACTTTTGAGTAAAAGAAAGGCTATATTTGCATGTTTAAGGTTTTTTTTTTTAGATAGAAAATTCGAATTTATAATTTTTATGTAGTATAACAATTGTGGAGGTAGGAAATCGAACCACTAACTAGTAGTTGTGTAGTTGTGTGGTAAGTTCACTTCGGTTCAAACTCTTCACCTTTGAAGTAATAATATAGCTTTGCATTCTCTTATCATTTTTTTATAAGAAAAAAAATTAGAAAAGTTGAGAGGGGACAAAACCATTTTAGGAGAATATAATTAAATAAAGAAGTTATTGCAATGAGTGTTTTATAGGGTACATCTTAGAGTGGGAACAAATTAAAGCTGAGTGGCGTAGCTAGGGTTTGTAGGGTGGAACAAGGTCTAGGAATAGTTATGTTGGAACAGAATCTTAATAATATTATATTTAAAGGCTGTGGTTTCAAGAAGAGAATGAGACCACAATTCATTGGTCCTATGACTTCTATATACATTAAAATGTGTTAAAATTTGTGTTTTTTTTCTCTCTCAATCCTTATTTTGTAATATGATAAGGTTAATATTATTCACCTCGAATTTAGTATTGAATTACAAATATCTTTTCTTGCTAAATATTTAAATTCTTCTCCTTTTTAATTCAAATATTGAACGATACATTTAATTACAATTCTATAACATGACTATTATTTGAGTTTCTTTTAGTCTTTTTTAAGTGCACTCAACCTCACAAACTCAAAGTTTCGATCTTTGAAGGGAGAAAAAAAATCTTTTCAAATATTTTCACTTGTTAATAAATTTTATTTTATCAAAAATTCTCTTTGGTTGGTCATTTTTATATAAAATCATACATTTAAGTACACTTAAAATAACAATGAGACAAACTTTACAACTCAAGAAAACCTTCACATCAATAATATCTCATCTAAAACATGATAGCAAAACGGGTTTCTAGAGAGAAAAAAGGAACATAAATTATTGTCTTAGACCTTCGGATATTAACAAGAGAAAACAATGAAAGAGAGTTAAAAAGGGAAATGGACCTGATAACATGAGTTGTTAGAGTAGCTATAAGTTCCATTGCCTCCATTCGCAGGAAGAGAATCAGAAAACTTAGAAAAAATTGCTTCTTTATTGCATAAGTCTTGCAATAACTTAGTCATTTTCAAGGGGGAGAGAATGGAGAAAGATATGGAAGAAAGCCTGAGGGATTGAGTTTATAGAGAATTTCACAAGAGGGATTGAGTTTATATATATGGAAGAAAGCCTGAGGTAATGTGCACCAATTATTTGTGTGCTTTAGTGCCTTATTTTTTGATTGGGTAAAAGATTACCTAATAAAAGAAAAATAAAAAAATAATTTAAAGGGAAAAAGGAAAAAGAAAGAGGAATATAATTATTTATATAGTGATAATATTAAAATTCTTTGGTTAGTTTTTATTATGAAATTGATTTTATCGATTCAACTGAGCTCCCCTCTCCTAACTATTTAAGACATGTTTGGATGTATTTTTTAAAAAAGTTAAAAAAGAAACACCCTTATTGCAGTCAATCTAAATAGATCCTCTTTATAATCATTTTGTCTTTTATTTTTTGTTTTTCAAAATTATATCTATAAGCATTCATTCGGTCTATAAATGTCCATTCCATCTCTAGATTTCATGCAATGTTATCTATATTTTTACTAATATGATCGGAAAATTGAGATACGTTTTGAAAACTAGGAAAAATTTGTTCTTGTTTTTTTTTTAAACAAGAAAGATAAAAAATGATTATAGAAAATAAAAATAAATTAGCTTAATTTTTCAAATCCATAAAAAAGAAAGAGAAAAAACAGAATGATTATAAAAAAAAAATCTTAGTTTTTTTTTTTTAAATCTTTGTAATTACAACCAAGGTGGAAATTTAAATTCGAAACCTTTTGATTTTGAAAACATATAGATGTCAATTAAATTAAGTTTATGTTGAAAATAAATGAATCTAAACATATTTTTATGAATGTCGAATAATAGAAGATTGAGAGAAATATAAGAGGTGAAGAAGAAGAACATCAGCAACCGACTGGTACAGTGATCTTTCAAAAAATTTGGCAAAAACTTAAGGTTAGTAAGAATTTATATCTCATATTCGAAATACATTAAGGTATATTGAGTATATTCAAGATAGCATCATTTATGTATTATTGAATATATGAAGTAGTATATATGTAACAAATTAATCATAGAAAATATATGTATTATGCAGTAGTATATATGTAAGAAAATTTAAAAAAAAATACTGATCGGATACATATTCTGTGTATACAGTGGTATATAAATGCAGTACGAAAAAATCACAAAACATGAAAAAAAAAAAAATTGTGTATGTATTATTGAATATATGCAGTTGTATATATGTAAAAAATCACAAAAGATAAATGAATTATTTAGTAGCATATATGTAAGAAATAAAAAAAATACTTAATGGATATATAATATGTGTATATATTGGTATATATACGCAATAAGAAAAAATCACAGAACATGAAAAAGAATATAAAAAAGAATATGTGTATCTATTATTGAATACATGAAGTAATATATATGTGACAAATCACAAAACATAAATTTATTATTCAGTGGTATACCATAATATATACGTGACGAGACATTTAATAAAAATTATATGTCAAACATGACATGAAGATGAACTGAATAATAAAAAATTAAACAAAATAGAAGGAACATGACCAGAATATATGCTACGGAATGGAAGGACACATTTTTTAAGGAAAAAAATATGCTACAAAACGAAAGAAGAAAGAATATACGAAACGAAAGAAGAAAGAATATACGAAACGAAAAATGAAAGAAAAAAAAAACACTAACCGTATATTCTGTAGCAAATCGAAACGGAAGAAGAAAACAATTTTTTGAAATACAAATCAGACAAGAAAGTCGATGCCGGAATTGATGGAAGAAAATAATGAAATTGAAGGAGGAAGAAGATGAAGTCATCGCCGGCGCCGAAATAAATTTTACAGATACAATATGTGGTGATGAAAATAATGATATACAATTATATTAAATTATTAAATTATTCCATATTAGACAAGATTTCATTTTATATTGAATTAATAAACTATTTTTAATTAATTTCCATAATAAAGTTATACATTAATTAATATCATAAACAAGGAAGTTATCATTTAAATAATAAATTAAATATAATTTAATTAAGGAAACAATTTGAATTTAATTTTGAAAATCCTATATAATTAATAATATAGATAAGGTTATAATTGTCCTAAATATATACAAAATCTTAATGAAGAAAATAAATCTTAATTTAGGACACTTGTGAAATTTGATGGTAGATTTAGGTCTTTTCTCTAAATCTTTCTTTTTAAAATAGAAGAATTGACAAACTATTACGGTTTATAGCAAAATTTTAATCTAAGACCAAAATGGATAATCAAAATTTTAATCCATGCTCAAAGTTGTTTTTTTTTGTTTTTTTTTGTTTTTTTTTTTTTTTTGCTATAGGAGGTAAATACTTTTCATTTTCTTAAATTTCCCTTATAAAGTTATATAACATTTTTAATCTTTTTGGAGGATTGATATTGATAAAACAATATAAATATTTAATGTTTTGATTAATCGAAATTTTTTCTCAAGACATATTTGTTTTATGTGTGAATAATGTATTCATGAATAATTGTCTCCCAAAATATGAGAAATTAGGAACATATAAATTGCATATAAGATATATATGAGTCCAACCAATACTACAATGTGCGGGTAATTGTAAATAACATTGATGAAGATTAGAGATATAACATTGATGAAGATTAGAGATACAATTCTATATGATTTTGTGAATTTGAAAATTGATATAAAAAACAACATATAATGTACCTTTGATAACTATTCAAAAATAGACATATCATTTCATTAAGATTATGTATTATTTATTAAAGAAAAAAAGTCATAATCTCATGAAGAGTCATAGATTTCGATATTCTTACTTAAAGAAATAATTTTATTTATACTTTTCAACAGTTTTAAAGAATTTTTGTCACAGTTTTTCAGATTTTTCAACATTTTTTAAACTTATCTAAATTAAAAAAAAAAAAATCAGTTTGATACCAAATTAATATGTGTTGTTTTACAAACTAAATTAAACAAAAACAAAAAAGTAATAAAAACAAATTAGTTATGAAACGACTTCTTAGTTTTTTTTTAAAAAAAATCAACCCTATATTCTTTCATTTTCATGTAATAGTTTTTGTCATTTTTCTTAGCTAAATTTAAAAAATAATAATACATTTTTAAAACCGATTTTCTTAGTTTTTAAAAAATTAGTTTAGCTTTATAAAACTTGGGTGAAAAACGGTAAACATGAAATATGTGTGTTTATATAGTTTAATTTTTTATAAACTAAAAAATAATAAACCAAATGATTACATAGCAACTCAAACGACATCTAATGGTTCTACCTCAAAAGTTTCCTCACAGCTGACAAGTTTTTCTTATCATTGTAAAACTACGATCTATTTCAATTGTACAAGTGATCTTGGGTTACATTAAAATTTGTATACTGTTGATGTCAAAAAGTGGATGAATTGTAAATTTGTTTTTTTAGATTACCTGCAAGATAAAAGAAAGATAAAATTTCGTTTTGATATCTAATCACACACACTGATTCTAATCAATATTGTGTTTCTAAATAACTAGAAAGTATAAAAATAATAGAAAGGTTACTTTTGTCCAATTTTCTTTTCTTTCGACGTATTTTTATAGATATTATAATCTACATAGATAAGAGAAAAATGTGCCGTGAAATATTTAGAAATTATATAAATGAAAGTGAAACTATAAAAATTAAAATATTAACTTTAGACTATCAGGGACTAAAATAATATTTAAACTATAAACTTCTTTTTTAGCCCAATTCCCTTTGATGCACATGGTGTTCAAAAGAGTAGGACAACATTAGGCTTCACCTAACTCTTATATTGTCACAATGTCATGCCTCGTCTCCAAAGTCCTTTTATGCGATTAAGAGGACGTGACCGCCTAGACATTTTATGTGAATCTCTTCGTGAGATAACATGCAAAACACTTAGTAAGCGGAATAAACACAACACCAACTCAATGCGAGGTGAGAACTCATTTCGAAATAAATAAACTTCAGTGATATATGATAAAAGGGTGCATTTCCTACAAGTACAAGAGTTTCTCTATACTGAAAATAAACAATTTTCAAAATAACATTTCACTCTCCTCGCCTTACTTCTTTATGCTATGAGAGTTGACAGTGGCCACTACCAAGATAATGCGATTGATGTGTGGCACATTAGGTGATCAAGACGGCAAGTCAAAAGTTGGATGTCCTTAGCTACATGGGGGAATAAAACAAAACATTTGAAAGATTAGACAAAAACGTCTAGTGAGTGAGCTCTTTTATCACCACATTTATCAAGTCAATTTCTGCCATAACACGTTGTAATTCATTTCACCAAACCATGCAATATAAATAGTTATGCATTTTAATAATAAAACATTGAGTTCAAATCAAATCATTTCAATATGTTAAGCGATTTACACAGTCCAAACCTCATTAATAAAACATTTATAAATCATGTGAAAATCTCTTTCAAATCATTCATAACCGTACATGTCACAAAAGAATGTATATCTTGCATAGTGTATCAAATAAATCGTCTCGTAGAAACATTATGCATGTTTAATTGCATCTTTGTATCCTTTCCTCAGCTCAAACGTTTAATATGAGGCCTTGATCGTGTTCTGTCTTACGATGAGACATCTATGCGATGAAGGTTGTAAACCCGAAACCTTGGAAGAAAACTTAAGTCTTTTGAGGTGACTAGAAGTTTCAGTGTTGGACGGAGTTAAGGATAAAAGTGTCATAAAAAGTATGTCATGGTTAATGGAAAAAGAGAAAATTTTGGCTAAGTGTCAAGGAGGAAAGTATTACGCGTTTAGAGGTAATTTTGAGGTTTGTAAGCGGCTAAAGGAAATAACCTCGAAAAGAGTGTCATTAGGCATTTAGGCTTGGCAAAATGGCTAACACATGATGGAAGGACATTAGGTGAGAAAACCTCTAAAAGGATGTCATGGGAGGCTAAGTATGCTTGGCTAGGTGAGGAAGGCTGTCACATAGAGGTTATTTTGGGTCTTAAAAGTTTAGGTGAGAAGGCAAGGCAGTAAGGTGTTGGGCGAGGAGCATGGCACACGAGAAGGTCTTGGAGGTTAGTAATGCTTTCACACTAGAAGTTTGGACTTAACATTGGATATTAGGCATTTTGGTTAGGCGTGATGATGAAGAGATGGAGTTCGTGAAGTGATTTACAGGTTTTCTTGCATGCTTGATTTAGATTTTGGGTAGTAGGTGGTGTGAATAAAGGTTCATGCATGGTTCAGTATAAATAGGTCAGTTCATATGAACATTTCTCCCATTTCACTTGTGCATTTTTGCTGAAACTACTCTAAAAAAATCACTAATTATGTCTACTTTCTAGACTAGGGCTACCAGATGAATTCGAGCAAAGGAAGCTTGAGTTTAAGGTTAAGAAAGTGAGAAAGGTCAGTTTTCGGTTGAATATGAACAAGGTGGGTTTCCAGAAGGTTGTAGAGCTTATCCTTTGGATCCAAAGTGAAAATTGTAAGGTAAGAAATGAAGTTTTTATGAATTTTAGTAGAATAAAGTTTTCTCAAAAGAGTTGTATGGTTTTAGTTATGATTTTTTAAAGTTGGGTTGTTTCTGGATGAAAATGTAGTTTCTGGGCAAAGGTGGAGGCTTGCCGTGAGACATACTACGCTAGGAGAGATGGGCATGTGTGAGGAAAGTGTTGAAGGTTAGTGAGGCGTTGTCGCTTGTGTTGGACGCATAGCTCGCTGATAAAGTGTATAAATACCCATTATTATGACATCTTTTATTAGAATAATGAAGTCAAAACGCATAAGAAGATGATCAAAGTGTGACTTATGTTGTAAATACATAAGTATTCAAAAATACATCTTGCATAAGTGTCATGCTTGTTTTATGTGGTTCTCATGTTTAAACGCAGGATAAGTGGACCAAAAAAGAGGAGCAAATCACTGAGGACATCTCGCGCATAGACAACTCGATGAGAACTCGCTTGGCGAACAACATCTCCAAGCGAGAACTCATAGAGTAGAAGCGATGATTCCACAACTCTTCCTCGCCAAAAAACCTGAAGTATTCTTATATGTACATATTTACTTATACTTTTATACCCCCGTAAGTATTCTTATACATGTGCATCAGTTTTGTATTCAAATTTTTTATATCCGTAGTTTCATAAAGGGGATTGCACGGTACATCACGAAGTTATAGGTTCGTCGGATAGGATACATGCGATGAAGTTAGTCTATGAGAAGGCATGAGTCAAACGCATTAGGTATTCTGACCCTCTTGTACAATTTATTTGGGTTAGGTATCATTAGGAAGCGTTGGGATTTTTAATACGCCGTACCTCAAGCCACGAGTTGTCTGTTAGGATTATCACGCCACATTTAAGTTGACAAGACCTTAACTACATGGTAACCAAACCTTTAACCTTGGTTAAGAGCGCCTATTTAAACCCATTGAAAGCCATACATCCACACACTCAACTTAAATTGCTCTTCGTGGAGCCACAAACAGACACCCTTCAAGCGTCCGCATTCTCTGGCTATCACTAGTTTAAGTTGTATTTTTCCTTTTTTCCTTACAACATCATGTTGATTGTTCATATATCTAAGTTTTCATCAATCATGTGGGAACAAGGAAAAAGAAAAATACAACTTAAAACAGTTATGGTCCACGGAGTAAAAATGTAATTACTCGCAGACCTCCTACTTCTTGTTGTCCAAAAGAAAACCTCAAGGACAAAAGAAGAGGCAAGAAGGAAAGACAAGGAGGAAGAAAAATCACAGAACAATAAACACCACCTCAGCGTGTAAAGGGAACTGTTTAAAATTCAGCACTTTCTAGCTCTATGTAATTTTTATTTTTTATTTACTTATGATATTTATAATACAAGTTACAAGTTATGATTTAATTCCTTTCCATTTAATATTTCTTGTCGAAAGCTTGACTCCCCGCTTTGTAGTATTCTAATTTTCCTTCGTGATCCAATGATACTTCAATGAAATAAATTATGCGAAATAGAGTTTCATTTGTTATTTACGTGTTTAACTTGTCAAGAAACCTTACTTAGAAAACATTTTTGAAGTTTATTAGGCGATCAAGCTTTACCTCAAACCACTTTTCTAAAACTTCTCCTCGAATAATCTTATCATTCACTTTTAGCAATGAGGACATTGATAACCTTTAAATTTGGGGGTATGTGAGGTCTGCGTTAAAACTTTTGAATATTTTTTTATAGAAATTCTCTTGTGGCGTTAAAAACAAGGCATTTTAACAAAAGTTGAAACAAAGCCAAAAAGGTGAAAATTTTTGAAATTTTTTTTGTATTCTTTCAATCAATTAAAATAACAACTCCCATGTCGCCTCCTCTCGCAAAAATAAAGAAGCAAAGCTTCAGAAGTAAAAATTCAGAGAGTTGAGTAATAAGAGGCGGTAAGAGTTATAGTTGGAGAGAAAAACGGACTCATAGAGTACCTATGACTTTCCACTCAACGCCAAATCCAATGTAAATATAATAAAAGCATTCTTTCGCCAAATAAAAGGATTCGAAAATTTTCGAAAATTTTCGTCATTTCTGAATCTAAAAATAAGATTTACTGTGGGGAATGAACAAATGTATTTTGAGTATTAAGTTTGCCGCATTATGAACTTAGAAATATTTTCACAACAAGAAGTACATGATGAGAGTAATTCCTAAATAACGAATAAAAGCCGCTTGCATTTTGAGAAGTGTAGAAACGAAAAAGGAAAGGTGAATCTTTGAAGAGGAATGGTGGTTAAGGACAAACATGATATAGAGTGATGCTTGAGGACAAGCATTATTCTAAATTTAGGGGTGTGATAACGTGTATAAATATCCGTTATCATAACATCTTTTATTAGAATAATGAGGTCAAAACGCATAAAAAGATGATTAAAGCTTGTGACTTATGTTTTAAATACATAAGTATTCAGAAATACATTTTACATAAGTGTCATGTCTGTTTTACGTGGTTCTCATGTTTAAAGGCAGAATAAGTAGATAGGAGAAAAAGAGCAAATTAGTAAGGACATCTCGCGTACAGATAACGCAATGGAAACTCGCATGGTGAATAACATCTCCAAGCGAGGATCCACCTCATCACGTGAGGAAGGCTCACTAGAATAAAAAAAACACTAGTTGGAGTGATGTAAATTCATAGGACCGAAGTCAGCGCTGACAATCTTAGAGGATTAGAAGTTTCTCTCCTAAAGCTGCCTACAAAAGTACTTCATCCCCACCAAGAAAAGGGGGGGCTACATGGGCCAACTAGGGGTCTGAATAGACCATGAAAGAGAGTCCAGATGATCTACAAATGTAAAGAGTTCATTCTTCTTCTTCTATGATCATTCTGAGAGAGAGCTTGAAGTCTGAGTAGAGAAGAAGACCATTCCCCTCTGTTGCCTAACTTGTAATATTGTTTCATTGTTTTGTCTTCCATTTTTATATTCTTTGTAATGTGTACTGTGCATATCGTATGTTGGCCTGCAACCTACATTCTTTGTATATGTTACATGTTTATGTCTTTTCAATCAAACTTTCCTTCACTTTCCACTAGTCAATGTGTTATTTGTAGCTTAGGTGGATGATAAGTTCTTTATAAGAAGTGTTACTTATAAGTCTTATCTCGTCAGTCGAGCTATTCTCATCAACTGGCTAGCGTAAGTCACCAACTACCAGAGAGGAAAAGTAGCTAGGACCTAACTAACCCGCACAGGGAGGAGCTTTGCCTTTCCTCGCGAGAGAATTTCAAACATTTGTATCCAAAAGGAGAACACTCGTGGACAATGGGCATCGAGTGGTTACAGTTCTTAATCGTGAAATCCTATACAATTTATAAGCAGTCCCTTCTAGATATAACTCATCAATTCGTACTTAGTTATATAGATCTCTGAAAGCGACCATGTGTGGCATATAAGGACTTCGAGAGAAGCAAGAAGCAAGCCTTAATAATAAATATGGTTTAGTGAGTTACATTGCATCAAGTTTATCTTAGTACTTATTTGCATCATAATATGTATACATTCCTTCCTCCGTTTCTCTGATACAAGTTAGTTCGTATTACCATACCATTTTCTTCTACCCTCTTTACAGACTCTCGCTAATGAGTTTAGCATTTCTTACATGTGCCATTCTTTAATCCTTTCACATCGCCTGAATGAGGAGTAATTCCTAGAACTAATATCTTGAAGTAATTTTCTATGTCCGACCCTGAATCACCAAGATAAACCTACTGTTTTGCTTGCACTTGGGCTAACAGTAGGAAAACTTGTACTCAACGAGAATTTAGCTATTACACTGTGAAGAGGGATATAGTGAGCATTTTGCATGCCATGATCATGCCCCATGTCTTATTGCCTTGAATTAATCACACAATACAGAAAAATATGGTGAGCATCTTCAGCGCAATGAACCTACTTAGAGATGTATTGTAATTGTATTCGAAACATGTGAAACGACTAAGTCCACATACAAAACCCTAGTCCACGCGTGTGTAAGGAAAGATACACGCAAAGTGTGCGTGGCCAGGAAGCACGGGAAAAGCCCTACACGCAAGGGGGTTGCGCGGGACGTTAGACACTTGGCTTGGATGATTTTACCATTATTTCAAGTCAAGAAGAGATCAAGAAAATTTATAGACCAAAGATTTGAACTTGTATCTGTGAGTGAAAAAATGATTTATTAAATTGATTTAAGCATGTTATTAAGCTATGATTTATGAATGATTTGTATTAAATGTTTAAGATATTTAAGGAATAGTTTTTCAAGCATGTTATTGTTAAAGGTATTTTTTCAAGATTATTGTTTACTAAGGAATGTCTAAGAAATGAGTTTAAAGGTTATGTTAGAGGATTCTTGGAGGAATTTAAAGTTTAAGGTTAAAGGTTTTATAAATGTTTTTTCGAAACCAAGATGTCTCAAAATAACCCTTAACGGGGCAGGATTAAGGGGCGTCGAGAAATTGAGGTAAGGACACTTATCTCCAGGATTGGAGCTAGGGACGCCTATCTCTAAGGAACAAAGATTGGGGATGTCCATCTCTGAGGTTTGGAGTTAGTATCAAGTAATCTCTACCACCTCCCAAGAGTAGATACTTGGGTTTCAAGCAGGAAAAATAAGACTGTTACTGTTTTTAAATGCTTTGAGGTTTAACCTTTCATGTTATGATTTAACGTTTATTGTGTCAAGGATTTATAATTACTGTTTCGAAAAGTTTATGAAAGTTATTTAGAAATTATCATTCACTGAAATCGTTTAGCTCACACTCTTCAAAATGTTTTCCCACTTTTCAAGTAGAGACCGTGTCCCTCGAGCCTAAATCACTACTATTTGTCAGCTGAAGGGTTTCATTTTGTTATTGTATGTGTCATGTTATTTTCTATTTTTGTTCAGTTAGTCTTTTGTGATGTTACACTTAGATTCTTGGAAAGGTTGTTTTGGGTTATTTAATTAAGGTTATGTTCTATCTGTAAAACTTGTATAAAGTTGTAAAATAAAAGGGATTTACCTAATTGTGTTTAGATTTTATGTGTTAGTTTCCGTTGTTGTTTACTGTTTATGGGTTTAAGTTAAGGGTCATCTTGTGTTGTTCTTGAAGTGGACGATATTGGTTGACTTCACCCCACATCTCGAGCCAAGCAAACAGGTGCTCGGGGTGGGGTATGACAAAGCTAAGCGAGGAACTGTTATGTGTTTTGTGCTTACTTCATCGAGAAGTAGTGACGTCCCCTATGTGTAAGGAAGTGGACAATTGATTTGACTATGCCATCCAATCAAAATTCAAGATCAGAATGTGGCAATGACACATGGCGTTTTGACATTGGACCATTCTTAGCGCTAAGCAAAAGTAATCATTCGGGCATGGAAACTGTCATTGAAAAAACTTATAAATATGTGAAGTCCATTCCTTTTAAAGCTTCTTTTACCTTTAGCTTACTTAAGAAAGAATTGAGAGAATTTCTGCTTGTTTTTTTTTTACTTATGGTGGAGTATGTTGTGCAATGCTGGTAAAATCAACGCTTGTTGAGAGTCGATCCCGCATAATCTAGCCTATTTTCCTTGGTTGTAGTTTGTTTGTTTGTATGTTTATATGTTTGGCTTTTGGGTTTGTACAAGTCAATCTCACTCAATCATGCCTACAACCTGACCTAGTTGGTCAACTCCACAGATTTATAGTGATGGCTCCTAATTTTAGACAACATAGGTTCAATGCCATGGTAAATAGGGTTGTTGCCTATGTAATTGGTATAATGATATTAAGTTCAAACCACATGATGTGTCATTGATTCAAGATCATTGCATGTAAAATGCTCTTCATGAATCTCTTCATCATGCGAGTGGATATGATCATTTCATGCAAAATGCTCCCTATATACTCCATCTCACTTATAAGTCCTCATTGTACAAATTTTCCTATTGCTTGCCCAAGCGTAAGTGAAACAATAGGTTTTTCTAGGTGAACCAGAGTCGAACACGGGGAATTGATATCAAAGCTTAGTTCTGGACACTACTTCTCAATTAGGCAGTTGCTTGTTGATAATGTATATAAAATATCCGTTATTATGGCTCCTTTTATTAGAATAATGAGATCAAAACACATAAGAAGATGATCGGAACACTTAACCTGTGTTGTAAATGCATAAGTATTTAGAAATACACTTTACATAAGTATTATGCCTGTTTTACCCGATTTTAATGTCTAAACACAAGATAATGAACAAAGAAAGAAACTAGTGAACCTCAGGAAACATCTCGTGTAAGGATTACGTGATAGGAAACTCATCTAGTAATTAACGTTTCCAGGCGAGGAACAACGTTATTAGGTGAGAAAGGGTCACTAGAAGATAAAGATTGGGAGTTGGAGCTGATGTGAAGTGCAACAGACATGTTTCGACAGATGGCGCTGATAAGTTCAGAAGAATAGAAGTTTTCCTCCCAAATGTTGCCTATATAAAGTCATCCCCTTCAACCTAGAAGAGGACCCCTAAATGGGCGCAGTGCTTAAATAGGCCAAAACTCTATAGAGTTAAGCAAAGGAATAGCCTTTCCGGCGTTCGAAAACATATTTTTCTTCTTCTTCGAATAGTTATAAAAGCGAGAGCTTGACTCTTGAGCAAGAAAGAATCCACACTCCCTCTGTTTCCTAACTTGTAATAGTTTTTCATCTCTTTTCCCTCCATGTTTATACTTCTTTGTAATATATGTTGTTCATATTGTAAAATGGCCTAAGGCCTATATTCTTTATATATATTACATGTTTATACCTTTTCAATCCATCTTTTCTTGACTTTTCAATCGTCAATGTGTTATTAGGAGTTTAAGTTAGTGATAAGTTCTTGATAAGAAGTTCAGCTTATAATTCTTATTGCATTAGTTGAGCTATGTTCATCACTTGGCTAGCGTCAATGGCCACTTACCCGAGAGGGCAAGTAGCAAGGATGAGGCTAATGGGCGCAAGAAGGAGTTTGGACAAACTCCACCTTTGCGAGATAACTTCCATCATTTGTGTCCCGAAAGGTGAACATTAGGTGCCAAAAGATGTCATTCTTAATCGCAAAATTGTATAAGTGAATTCTTTTAGATATATCTCACCTAATCAGACTTAGTTGTGTAGATCCTGAAAAGAGACTATGTGTGGCATTTAATGACTCTGAGAGGAGCACGTCTTAATCATAAGCTAGTTGAGTAAGTTATATTGCATCAAAGCTCTCGCATTGCTTCATCGCCTAATGGTGCGTACACTTACCTTCACTCTTTCTCACGTACAAGTTAGTCCGCATACAATTCCATGTCGCATTCATTTACTCCCCTTTACAGATTCTCTAGACGTACATAAGTCGTTTTAATCTTGCTTCTGATTCTTTCATAATTTAGTTAATTAATTCTTATATCACCTAACTAATGAGTAATTTCCTAGAGCTAATGTCTATAAACAATCTCCAGTGTTTGACCCTGGATCATCTAGGTAAACCTACTGTTTTGCTTGCAGTTGGGCAAGCAGTAGGAAAACTTATACTCAACGAGGACTTAAGTATTACTCGATGAAGAGGTACAAAGTGAGCATTTCACATGCTATGATCATGACCAGTGACTCTTGCCTAGAATTAAGAATACAACATAGAAAGACGTAGTGAGCACATCACGCACAATGACCCTACTTTGTGACGTATTGCATTTGTGCTATACACACACAAAATCATTAAGTCCAAACTAACAAGCACTTGTGCTTTTCTTCACGAAACTCTCACCCAAAAATGTATTGGTTGTGTATGTGATTGTTTTTTAAGGGATAAAAGTCATTGGTAGCGGAAGATTTTACAGAACCATTATTTGATTTAATTTAGGAATCCCAAAATACCAATACATTTGCAAAAACATAATTAAGAAACTAATTTTCTTATTAAGCATGCTTTAATAAAGTATAGATTAGAGAGAGAAAAACTTTCGTATTTTGACGTCTTTGAATCTACTAAATCTTTAAATTTGGGGACACCACCATCGGAGACGTTATCTTTTGGAATTAGATTGGTTTGTGGGAACCAACTGGGATGAAAAAAATTTCAGAGAGAACACTATTTTTGCAGAGAGCAAAAGCATTGGTTGTTTCTTAATTAAGAAAAATTAATTTTTTTTTGTATATTTATAACTCATTTTCCTTGAGGGAGTAGGAGAAAATAATGAGATTTTATTAATTTAAAAAATATTAAATTAATAGAAGTTTTAAATAAACTAATTAAATAATTAATTAGTTAATAATTAATTACATCATACTTAATTAATATTTCATTTAAATCATATTTAATGAATATCTCTCCAATATCTTATAGTTTTAAATTAATTTAATTAAAAAAAATTTAATTAAATCAAATTAAACTAAACCATTAATTAATTCTTCAAATAAATAATAGCTAAATTAAATATCTTTTATTTAACTTAATATTTGAATCATATTCAAATATAAATTTCTCTCATACCTAATAATTTTAATATGAATCTAATTCACATTAAATTAATATTTGAACTCATTCAAATATTTTATCTCTAAATATAATAAAGTTTGATTAAAATATAATCTTTATATTATAATGTATCACCATACATTATACTAATTCCCAAAGTAAATTTGAACATTTTAAATTACAACCAATATAAATAAATTTCATTATCCTTTACGAGCTAGGAAGGGGACCTAATGGACCTATAGATCAGAAGCTACAACGAAATGAGATTAATTGACTAAACTCATTACCACATTAATCAATATTCTTTAACTATGTGTACACTCCACTAAAAACTCACAACTGAACTCTTCTCACTGTAGACATATTTCTGTGTCAATGAATATAGACCAATAACAGTAAGTTAGTCCTTCACGAGTGCTCGTAACACCATTGGATGAAATTACTGTTTTACTCCTAGGTTACCTCTAGTCCTTAAATACCAGTGCTCCTTTAATGAACAACCTGTTTATGGTCCAACTAATAAACAGAAACCCCTCACGTGAAAAAAAGAGGGTAGGACCCTTCGTTCAAGTCCCAACGACACTATTTAAGGTAACCATATACTTACCCTAAAGTCGAGAAGGAGTGAATTCCATCTTGTGTGATTATGTTTCTAGCTCCCCACTCGGTCTTGTCCCCAAAATGATAAGCATATTGAGTCAGCAATCTAGCCACTCTAGCCCATACATATCAAAGAACAATCCCTCATGAATATTAGTTCATAATACACTCAAGATTACGATTAAGTTACCTAGGTCGTCCTCATGAAATAGAAACCTAACTAGTTAACGGATTTACATCTAATGGTTACTATTTTGTGGTTCGTTCTTATGCAAAGTCGTTGAATATGATACCCTCACTCGCATGTTACCTACACGAACGCATTGGATCATTGCGTTTGTATCAAATACAAAGTAAGTCGTATCCTTAGTGTTATTAGGATAAGGTACCCAACCTTATCCTTATACTATAGACCCTTTAAGTTAATCTCGAACATTGATCCCTTTATGTCTCTACATACTGTTCAAGACTCACCAAACAACTTAGGATATTAGTTTATTAGATTTGGGTTATTAAGACAAAACTAATAATATAATCAATAACATTTATTGAAATTATAATAATAACACTTTATTAATTAATAACAGGTAATGGATTATATTTATAATCTATGAGTTTTAAGACATAAATCCCAATAGTTTTCAATTTGGGATTGTTTCATGGGACTTGTTGTGGAATAAGTTATGTTGTCTTTGGGAACAATATTCTAAAAAACTTGCCTATAATCAAGGCACATGGACTTATCTTACCAGGCCAAAATTGTATGGCCTGCCAACATGAGCTCAGCTCAACTGGCACCTGTATGTACCTGTGGACAAGAGGTTCTAGGTTCAACTCCCGACCCCTGCATTTATTACAATACCTTTACAAAAAAAAAAATTGTATGGCCTTGTAGTCTGTATGTTTGTGGTGTGATGATGTGTCATTGAATACAAATCAGTGCATTCAAAATGTTCTCCGATATTCTTTTCATCATGCGAGTAGACATGATCATTACATGCAAAATGCTCCCAATGTCCCCACCACCTATTTCCATGTTCACATTGTTCAAGTTTTCCTATTTCTTGCCCAAGTGTAAACCAAACAATAGTTTTTATCAAAACGTTGTTCTAGAGTCTACTTGTCAACTAGGTGTTATGACAAATGAATTAAAAGAATATATAAAGAGTCATAACTACCTAGGTATCCTAGAGATGCTGTAAATGTGACTTAATGAGGTGGTTGATAGAAAGAAGGAGGTATAGAAGGAGCGTGCACTAACTTGTGTTGTGAGAAAGATGAAGGAAGATCTAAAGTTATCAGGCGAATAAGCTATACGACCACCTCAATGCGATATAACTTGTTAGAATAATTTACGATTAAGGCGTGCTCCTCTAAGAGTCATTGAACGCCACACTTGGTCTCCTTTCGGGATCTAAATGACTAAGCCTAGTTAAGCAGGTATATCTAGAAGTCTTTACCTATATTACTTATAGTGCTTTGCGTTTAAGGACAACAACCTCTTGGCGCCTTTTGTCCACACTTGTTCACCTTTCGGGATGCAAATGATGGAAGCCATCTCGTTAAGGTGAGAAATCTCTTCCTTTCGCGTGTTAGCCAAATCCTTGCTACTTACCCTCTCGGGTAGTTGACGACATACACTGACCAAATGATGAAAATAGCTCGGATGACACGATAAGCATTATAAGCAAAGCTTCTTATCAAGCATGAATCATAGACTTTAACTACAAATAACACAAAGATAAATGGTAAAGAGATGGATGGATTGAAAGGTATATAAATATACATTATATTAAAGAATAAAGACGCTACTACAAAAATGAATTACTTGACGCTTGTAGTTTAGAAATACTTGACCTTTCTAATAAAAACTGTCAAGTAAAATGAAAAAACGTCAAGAATAACGAAAAAACTGAAAAATGAAAAATTTTCAATTTTTTTCTCAATACTTGACAGGTTAATAGTGTCAAGTATTATTTACGTGCTTGACAATTTTTAAATGTTAAGAATGACCCATTTGACAAAATGATTGATTAAAAAAAAACCTAACTTTTATGTGCACATAAGGAGTAAAGGCCACCATGAGTGAATGGCACTACGTGGTGATGGAAGTTGGCTTATGCGTTGAAAGGAGCGTATAAAGCTTAGCAGTTTGAGCAACAAGGAGGAATTTGTATATTCTAGGATGCTGATAATTTCAGTAGTCTAAACGCAAAGTTACATGACCTAGTGTAGAGAATGACTCTGCATCCTTGGCGAAAGGAATGATTGTTAAGTAATGTGAGTTTATCTGATATGAATCATTTATGCAAAAAGATGTGTTAAGCGAAATGTTGTTTATGCAAAATGATATATTTATACGAATAGATATGTTATTTTGTTCTACTGAATTGGTTTACGAAGTGGTGTTTATGAAAAGGTATTGTGAAAAGGATTTCATAAAACCTCACTAAGTCTTTCAAACTTATTCTTTAAAATTTATCTTCTAAGACTTAGGCGTTGAGGCCCAAGAGGAGAGGAAGTTTGGGCTTGTTAGAGGAGTTGCCAAGTGTTTTAAGTTTAGGTGTTGTTGTTGTATTTTTGGTTAAGTGTTGTTTCTGTATAGTGTTGTACTAAATGCCTTGTTGGTAATAAAAGTTTAAAGTTTGTTTTATCTGTTCCGCACATAAAGTTTTTTATTGCCTAAATATGTTGATTTACTTAAATGTTTTGGTGATTAGGCTAAGTTAAGGAAGTTAAGACTAGTGTCTTTGGCGTGCGTCAAGGATGCTCAAGTCGCATCGCGTCTCGCGAGACAAGCAAGCAGGTCTACGGGGCGGGGTTTAACAATATTGCTCCAATAAGGAGGTGGTACTGAGAGAACTAAGAAAGTTTGAAGTGAAATTTGTAGGTGACAAGAAAGTAGAGTTAGCAAGGAAGATGATAAGGAAGGGGCATACTGCCTATCTTTCTCACGTAGTAGATACCCAGGTGATAAGGAATGACCTAAGGAGTGTGCCTGTAGTTTGCGAATATTTTATGTGTTTTCAGAAGAAATGAGTGGATTATCCTATAAAAGAGAGATTGAGTTTACGATTGAAGTTGTGCTTGGAACAACACCAAATTCTCAAACTCCTTATTGCATGGCACTAAGTGAGCTGAAGGAGTTAAAGGATCAATTGAAAGAGTTGCTAGAGAAGGGTTATATTGGGCCCAGTACCTAGCTCTTGGGAGCCCTTGTCTTATTTGTAAAGAAGAAAGATGGATCAATGAGGGTATGTATTGATTACCAGTAATTGAACAAAGTGACAATCAAGAATAAGTATCATTTAATGTGAATAAATGAACTATTTGATTAACTAAAAAGTGCTTCAGTATTCTCCAAAATAGACTTCTGTTTAGGCTACCATCAACCAGGGATTAAGGAATCAGACATACCAAAGACAACCTTTAGAACGCGTTATGGGCATTATGAGTTCTTAATGATGTCGTTCAGTTTGAACAATGCTCTAATTGCTCTCATGGACTTGATGAATAGCGTGTTTCACCCTTAATTTGATCAATTTGTCATTATTTTCATTGATGACATTTTTATTTACTCACCTAACGAGGCAAGACATGCAAAACACTTGAAGATTGTATTACAAGAAGAGAAGTTGTTCACAAATTTTAGTAAGTGTGAGTTTTGGAGTTTTGATTGAATCGAGTAGTGTTCCTTGGACACATCATATCTCTAGAAGGATTTTCCAAGCTGGCTCTTCCTTTGACAACACTCACAAAGAAAGCGATAATATTTGAGTGGATGCATGAATGCAAAAAGAGTTTTCAAGAGTTAAAATGCAGACTTACTACTGCACCCATCCTCGCATTGCCTACTCTAGGAAAGGAATTTGAAGTCTTTTGTGACGCCTCTAACCAAAGTCTAGAACGCATTCTAATGCAAGGAAGGAAAGTGATAGCCTAAGTGTCCAGACAGTTGAAATTGCACGAACGCAATTATCAAACGCATGATTTGGAATTGGCAACCATTGTCCATGTGTTGAAGATTTAGAGGCACTATTTATTTGGGGAGAAATGTAACATTTTCATTGATCACAAGAGTTTGAAGTATATATTTGATTAAAAAGAGTTGAATTTAAGACCAAGGTGTTGGATGGAACTCATCAAAGACTATGATTGCACTATCATCTACCATCCCGAAAAAGATAATATTGTAGCCTATGCATTGAGCAGAAAAAGCTGAAATAGAAGGAAGCTAGCCTTGTTAAGGAAATTGAGAGTGTGTAAGGCTATCTTAAATGCAGAATCAGTCGGAAACCTATTAAACCCACGTCGGAGGAAGAGATTATTAAATTGGAATCGGAGGATCCAGTGCTAAGAAAGTTGGTAGAAGAAGTAAGGTCTGAAAGGCCATCAAATTATGCATTCAGAGGTGATGGCGCTTTACTAAAGGGAAGAAGACTATGTATTCTACATAATAAGGCGTTGAAGGAAAGTATCCTAGAAGAAGCTCATAGTTCAGCTTACACAATGCATCCTAGAAGCACTAAGACGTATAGAACTCTGAAAGCCTATTATTGGTGGTCAGGTATAAGGTGAGAGATAACTTAGTTTGTCTCTATGTGCTTGATTTGTCAGCAAGTCAAACCGAAACGCCAAAGAGTTGGTGGATTGTTGTGCCTCTTGCAGAGTCTAGAGTGAAAGTGGGAACATATGACTATGAACATTCTGCTTGGGTTGCCTAGAATGCCTAATGATTTTGATGGAATTTGGGTGATTGTGGATAAATTCACCAAGACTGCACACTTTATTTCCATTAAACAAACATTTCCATTGGACAGATTGCCTAAGTTGTATGTTGATAAAATTGTAAACCAATATGGAACTCTAGTATCCATATCTCAAACTGAGATTCGCGTTTCACTTCCAAGTTTTGGCACAAATTGCGAGACGCGTTAGAAACCAAGTTGCATTTTAGCACTGCACTCTATGCTAAAAAAAATGGTCAATTTGAAAGAACTATTCAGAACTTGGATGATATGTTGAGAGTTTGTGTTCTTCAATTCAAAGAAAGCTGGGATGAATGCTTATCATCGATTAAGTTTACCTACAACAATAGTTATCATTCTAGTATTGGAATGGCCTTATCACACCCTTGCTCGGATCACCTATTTTTGATCTGAGAGACGACGTGAAGTCAACCCATGTCATTCTCCTTTTGAGCAACACCAGTTGATCCTGACTACCAACCCTTGGAATGCTAACGATTTAAACAAATTAAAACTTAAGCAACGGACTAACATAATAAACATAGATTAAACAAACGTCTATACATAATTCTCAAAATAAAATAAGGCTAAACGCCATTGATTCCAGACAACACGTTTTAAACCAAACAGAAGATTAACATCTTGTCTAACTTAACTCTAAACTTATGTAAATGACGTGGATGAACCTAAATACTGACCAACATGTATGAAAAACTATCCACAACTTTGCACAGCAAACTAGAGACAACGATCAGGCTTCCGGATCACGATCTTTTCTGTAAAGTATGAAAACATTTTTGAAAGGTTAAGCTAAATAGCCCAATGAATGGCGATTTTTATAAAACATACTTTTAGAATAAGTTACCTTTAAACTTTACATATTTCATAATTAAACATGAAACATAAAATCTATAAATCTTTTTCTTAGTAATTTTTATTAAACATTATAAACTAATTGCCTAAGTAATAGCAAGTTTAGCACTCGAAAATGCACAATCTATACCTGAAAAGAGAAAAATTATTTGAAAGGTTTAGTCAAAAGACTTAGTGAGGGACGGTTTTATAAAACATGTTTTCACAAATAGTTTAGCATAAAACTTTGGCTTTAAGAAACATTTATGTAGTAAGAAATCATTTCATACACATGGTACTTGTAAATATTAAACTTTCTAAACAATTCATAGATCTTACGTAAACCATGGATCCATAACCCAAATAGTACTAACACCTCATCGTCATAAGACGGACTAAGCACCAAATTTATAGGCATACAAAGTATACTTTCCTTGATGAATTGTAGACCGAGCCACGTCAGCCTTCCCACTAGTAGCAGAGTTAACCATATACGCACAATAGGTCCTATAGATAGTACTCTTTAACATTTGAGCCTATGAATAAAACATGTTTGAAACTTGGCTTAAAACATACATTTGCTTTCAATCCACATAGTCATAAACATACTTTTGAACATAACATAGATTTTAGAAATCAGCTTAAACCAATGCTTTATTTAAACTATAAGTTCAACTTGTAAATACTTAAACATTCATGCCTTGCAAATTCAATAGAAATCAATAAACTTGGATATTTTTCTTGAAACATGCTTTGAATAGTAATTTATTAAACATGCTTGTAGACCAATCCCGAAATCTATTTAGTCGAAACTCAAAATCATACTTAGAAACCTTAAGCATTTACGTAAAACATTTTAATGCAAGTCACTTACAATACTTGGTTCAACCTCTGGCTTCGAATTTTTTCAAATTCTTCTTGGCCTGGAAAATCTATATTCGAGTTTTAATAAATTCTCTAGCCATGAAAAATACCCAAAATTTGATCAAAATTACAAAACCATGTTATTACACTACTGGTAGCATGACATGGACCCAGGCAAGACCCACGAACACGGGGCTTCAGGATGATTGATCACGTGCCTTCTATTGGTTTTTTTTATTGTGCTCTATAATAATTTTATGGATAATTAGATTATTTTTTAATTATTTAATAAAAATTATTATTCTCGTTATTATTCAATTGCATGTTATTGTATAATAATATCCAGGAATATGTTATTATATTCTAAATGTCTCTAATCAATTATTATTGTGCGAACAATAATAAATTAAGATTAGTTTGAGTTATAATTGGTAATCATAAGATGATTATATATGTAGAGACTTATTATAATCATATTTTCTTATTAGAGAAAAAGAATTGGACTAGCATTTTTTTAGGTTATTACATGGACATGTGTCATAAATAATCTCAATAATTGATTGTATTGATCCTTAAGCCTGAGATTATCATAGTGTCAAACATAAGAATTAATCTATTCTGATGCAATCAAACGTTATCTTCAACCGGATAGTTATGAAGGTTATACTTGAATACGTTATGAATTATGTTTTGGACAATGATTAATCAAGATGAAATTTATCCCACTTGTTATGGAGAGATATCTATGGGCTCCTCGATTAAATGTGACTATGGAAATCCATGATCATACTATAAATGAATTAATAAGAGTATTAATGTCATTTATTTTTTCAGTATGCTTATTGATCGAGAAAGCAATTGAATTAGATAAGGTAACTTTGTCCATGCCTTATATTCAATTATAGTTGTCGCATGATAAAAGGAATAAAGTAATAATTATATTAGGTTATGTTGGATCACCGACTTAATTTAATATGGGTAGTCATAATGTCTTGCTAGAGACCAATTATGACTTATGGGCAATAAAACAAGTTATGGGTCCATTGAAATATTAAATTAACCTAAAGGGACGCACACCAAAGAACTAGATTGAATTTGTCCTTGGGCTGGGTAATTAATATGCCCACTTCGAGAATTTGAAGCTTATTAGGAAATTCGAAGCTTATTAGGAAATCCTAAGCTTATTGGGAAATCCTAGGAGAAGTCTATTGTGACGACCCAGACTTTTCAACCTTGTCTAAGTCGTTACGTTTACTCAAAACCGTTTGTTGACAAAAGACACAGCAAGATTCAGTTGAAACCGTAAGAAAACGAAGGGAAATTTTAATCTGGCCCTATTTCCAAAATACAAAATTTCAAATGCTGTTTACAAAAAATTTAACTATTTGCAGACTTAGTTAAATAAAAATATTTTCAAACTATCAGCGGAAGCAGTTTAAAGACAGTCTCCTATGGCAATTCACGAGTCCTTCTTGTCCGTCGTCGGTCTGCCCCTCGTGTTACCTTTGCCTGAAAAGTTAAACATAAAAAGGGTGAGTATTAATATACTCAGTAAGGGACCCACTACTGATCTCGTTCGGGGAAAAATAAATTATTAGCTTCCTATAGGGTACCCTGCACAGTCACAGTCTCGTGATCCCGTAGGATGCACATATCAGTCTAGTGCTCCCGAAGGATGCACGTATCAGTCTAGTGCTCCCGAAGGATGCACGTATCAGTCTAGTGCTC
>CM046892.1:6899962-6963089 GCA_025688845.1 Cucumis hystrix | reverse complement strand
GCTCCCGAAGGATGCACGTATCAGTCTAGTGCTCCCGAAGGATGCACAAAGGGTGATAATCCCGTAGGGCACCCGTAAGGTAACTACCCACTAAGAAACCAATAATTTACCCCTCAGTCCCTTCTATACATCTTAACAGTCAATTTACAATTCAGTCAAACGTCCTCATCACGTGAACTTTCCACTTAACCTCAAACAACCATTTTTATTCTAATTTAACCCAAGGTCTGTCAAAAACACGTTAATACATCAGTCGACAACAAAACCAATCATAACATCCACCTCAGTCTAAAATGGCACGACCATGATGTCTCTTCCGTTCACAATACACAACCATAGTCGTCTACCATGCATTCGATTTACACAACCATCTACCAATTCAAGCCACACATTATATAAGCAACATCTACGAGATCCAGACATGCCCACATCCTTACATTTGTACATATATATACCCAGACAGTCATAACATACAATCAACCACCAGTCCACATCCAAACATATACATCATAGCCGTCATCCCTACTCAATCAAGATATGACAATAGGATCTATACAGTCAATACACTCAAATATTTTTATTGAGTCCAGTAGAAAGTCCCTTACCTTAACTTTATGCGATTTCTTCAATCGAACTAAGTCCAATAAACCAAATCCTAAAACATAAGCAAACATAAAATTAATATCTTTCTACATAATTTCGTTCACTCAATTCACCCCAAGTGTGAATTTGGCAACTTACCCAAGTCAATGGAAAATCGAACTCCACTTCAATCCTCTGGAAACATCAAGGATTCATTCCTTGATTCAATATGTACCTTCAAAAAATTTTAGCACATTAAGCTCAACGGTTAACATTTAACGATAGGTACTAAAGCAACGGAACCCATACTTTAACCTTACCCAAATCTATCACCCAAAGGTCCACGGCAAGGTAGAAACAGAGATCGACGAAAAGTCACTTATGATAGGAAGGGAACCCGCGCAGTTAGGAGGGGGGTGCTTCGCGAATAGAAATTGGCGCGGACGAACGGCTGTGATAGACGGTCGTCGTTCGTCTTCTGCAGCTCTGAACGGCGCGGCCAAGGGAAGAACTTTGGTGGTGGTTGGCGTGAAGACGAACGGAAAGGAAAGAGAGAACAGATCTGAAGAAGGGGGGTGGTTTCGGCTGGAATCCGGCGCAGACCGATCGGCGGCGGCTATCGAACCGGACGACGGCTGGGACGGACGGAGACAAGCTCGAACGGATCGTCGGGCTCGGCTGGGTTTGGCTTCGTCGGACGGACGGAACAGGGGAGGGGCGCGTCAGCTTCAAATCCGCGGCTGGGTCAACTCGCGAACAAGAAGTGGACGGCGGCGTGCGGCTGGGCTGGTTTCCGTCTTCGGTAGACCGAAAGGCGCGGCCAAAGGGAGAAGCAGAGGTGGTTGGCGGCGGCGGCTAGGGCTGGGAGAAGGGAAGAAAAGAAAAGAAAAATGGAGGGGGGGGCTGGACGCGGGGAAGAGGGAAGAGAGAGGGGGGGCTGCCCTTTTTTTATTTATATTATTTAATAATAATAATAATAATAATAATAATAATATAATAATAATAATATAATAATAATAAAAAAAATATTTAATAATTAAAAATAAAATCTTATTATTTTTATTATTACCCTTTTTTTTTTTTCTTTAGGGCGTTACATCTATAAATAAGACCTTAGGTGTCTTATTTTATATACAAAAAAGACATAAATTTGTTCTACACGAAGAGAGATTAGATAAAGTCGAGATTCTCACTTTGTGAGATTCTAGCAGACCCGAATTCGAGGAGTCGAATTTCCAGTTCGTGTGTGGATATTGTTTAAGAACACTAGTGATTTTGTGAGATTCGTACCAAAATTAGAAGGGGGCAAAATTTGATCAAGTGTTTGTAGAAATCTTTTTCAGTGAAAGGTTGTGTTAAGAGACTAGCAATTTGAGTTAATACGCCAAAAGTAAGATGACGCGATAAGACATTGTGCGTTTAAGTATCAGTAGGTGATTAAAAGCTCTTTCCAAATTAAGGTAAGGCAAAAAAATGTTTAATCTTGATTTGACAGGGGTTTACGTGCAAGGTTAAGAGTTAAGCATGTTTAAGGTAAACATGGAACTTATGCCTGTGTCACTAAGAGTAGGAGCTGGCAAATTATTAAGATTTTAAGGATGACTAATTTGATTTGGAGTTAGTATAAATAGAGGAAGTAGACAGATTATTAAGAGTCTTTGCTCTAAGAAATTGTAAGGAAACTAAGTGTTGAGTTGCTTTTAGGCGAGAAGAAGAGGAAGAAGAGAGTTGAAGCTAGACATTCTACATTAAAGGAAAACAAAGTTGTGAGTGATTTATAGTTTAAAAGAGTTTGCTTATGTTAAAAGGTTTCTTTAAAGTTCTTACTGATTTGAAATGATGTTTAATATATGAATTGTTTTAAGAGATTTTGAAAGAAAGTTATTTATACTATGTTTTATATGAATGTAAAATGAAATTATGTTCAAACCACTAGTCTTCTTTCTGTCATTGAGCTAAATGTTATGTGCACATAAGGAATAAAGGTAACTATGTAGAAAAGGATTGCATGGTAGAATGAATTCGACCAATGCATAAAAGGTGTGTATTGTGTTAGGCAGCCTAAGCAACAAGGAGTAAATTAAGATATTCTCGGATGATGTTGATGAAAAGGACATCATAGTAGTCTTGTCACACCCCGCCCTGGGCTTCTGCTTGCTTGTTCCAAGATGTGGCGTCATGTTAGCCAAAGTCGTTCGCCTCCAGAACAACCTGAACTAACACATGACTTGAAAACATGAAACATTCAACAGCATAAGTCTTTAAACTTGAAATACTTAAAATCGTAGTGTGACCCACTTCAAATCTTTTATAAAATGTAAAATAGATAATGAACAAAACATGAATAAATAAGGATTTGAACAAACACATGACTATTTTGAAACAAAACAAAGTCCTTGTATAATGAAAACTAAATTGGCCTGACAGCAATATGTTCAGCATGCAGATATCCACAATCTATACCTGGAAAGTGGAAAATTTTTTTTGAAAGGGTAAGTCGAAAGACTTAGTGAGCAATGGTTTTAGAAAACAAGTTTTTATAAACATTTTAGAATAAAATCGAAGCTTGAATACATTTATCAATAAACAGTCATTTTATAACATAAATCTTGAAACATTGAAATCTTTGGTATTTTCGAAGACAGACATCCATAGCCACGGGCAGTATGTACCCCTTCGTTCGAAGATGCAATTGATGGGAAGCTATCCCCCTACTTTAAGACATAAATATATACCTGTCCTGATGGCCTATAGTTAAAAATGGGTTTGTCAATTGTACCATCAATATGGAGTTAACCACATGTATACAGTAGGTCTCATGTTATATTCGAGCATGGCAAAAAAACATTTGAAAATATTGAAATATTTCCTTGATCATGAAATCATGGTATCACTTGAAAACAGTTCATAAACATTTATCGTAAATCATGGCTTGAAATAGTAGCTTGGAAATCATGTTCATAAAGCATTTAAAATAATTTGTTACTCACAAGCTATTGCTTGTAGAGCTTGAAAACATGTTTAATAAATCATTTTGAAATTGATGTGTTACTCACAAACTATTGCTTGTAGAGCTTGAAAATATAATATGTTTAATAAATCACTTTGAAATTAATGTGTTACTGCTTCGTCATAAATTCCTCTTGAGCCTCCTTGATCTAAAACTACCTTTCCACCTCAAGATGCATGTGAACATGATTAAGACACTTGGATTATTCCTTAAACCGTTTACTATAAACATGCCATATAGTTGTCCAAAACACAAAACTAACCTCCATGACCATCTCGCCTAATTTCTCGTCCAAACTACATGACCCGACTTAGAAAATCATAACTAACAATCCATAACTCTTTTGATAAAACTTCCTTCTACAAAGTTGCTCAAAAATGTCTTAAATTTCTTACCTCAATATTTCAGAGCAAAATGCCAAAAGATGAGTTATGTAGCCTTCTAGGTGTGCACCTTGCTCAGATTCACCCGAGAACTGACCTTCTCGCCTTCTCTTAACCAAAATGTCAACCTTCTTTCTGATTCATCCAAAACACCCAGCAGCCCTTCTCAACAAACTAAACACAAGTTTCGAGCTTTTGAGACTAATTGGAGTGAATTTGGTCAAGTGAGTTGTGAGAAATCCTTTGTTGAAGTTAGCTAAAACATCTAACCTCCATAATCCTTCTTTCTCGCCAACCTTAAACGTCTGAAACCCCTTTTCTAACCTCTATAGCCATTGCACCAAGCCAACCCAAAACACCTAGACAAATCTCCAAGATGCTAAATAACCTCTTTAAAGGTTTTTTCCTTCCTTAATCCCTTAAATCTCATTTTCTCTTATCCTTAATAAATTCCAAACACCAAAAAATTTGGGGTTTCACAAGTCTAAATTCAAGATGATGTGTCTTGGCGTAGGGAATGATTCATGTTCTTGGCGAAAAAATTATTTGAGACTAATGTGTGTTTATGTGATGAGATATGTTTACACTATTTGATATGAAATGAAGACATCTATTAAGTATTTTAAAAAAGGTTTTACTTAAAACCTCACTAAGTCTTTTGACTTATGTTCTAAGTTTTCACTTCCCAGGTAATCAGTCAATAACGCCAAAGTAAGAGAGGTTTGAGGAGCTGTTAGGCAAAGAGAAGCCACTTGGCGTTTTGTTTAAGTTTTAGTGTTATTATTTTATCTTGTAAAGTGTTGTAGAACTCTGGTTTAAGGTTAGTAAAGGAATAGTTTATATTATTATGTTGTATTAAATGTTTTATGTGCTAAAGTATGAATTAAAGTTTAAGTGTGAAGTCAACAAACATTTAAAGCAAAACTTAAGGACTTAAGCTGAGGTTTCCAGCGTTTATCGCGTCAGGAATGCTCAAGTCATACCGCTTAATGCAATGCATTGAGGTGCTTTTGGAACAGGCTGTGACAACTTCACAGCATTTTGGTGATACTAATTGGAGGATCATTCTTATCAAAACAAGGGCAATTCAAATTTAGAACATCGACACAAAGGTTTGTTTATCAATGATTTAATTATTTATGCGTTATGTTTATGTTCAATGGATAGAAATTTTTTTTATGTTAATTCTGCTGCATCTAGACCTAGTTCATTTACCTACCGTGCACGTTTAGTGGTTTGATGCTACACAACATGTCCGTCATGCAAGCTGTCCTTTACGTGGCATGCTTCCTCACGTGCTAACCCTTTTGTGCACAAGGCCATGCACATTGCTTGAGCGCATCCTTGTTGCTCGACTGTGCCATGGTCGTGTCTCCTTCTACAAAAAACCCAAAATAACCTCTTTCTTGCTTTGCACGTGCACGTCCAGCCTCTTCGCGTCTTGTTGCTCGGCCACCCAAGGCTTGCTCAGAAACTGTGAAATTTTCCAAAATCATGAATCAAAATTTCAACGCTTATAACTTTTGATCCCTACCTCAAACTAAAATGGTTCCTTCTACAAACTTGCTTCGAATAGTCTTAACTTATTTACCTCGAATGTTTAGCCATAAATTCTAAGTATTGTGTTCTATAGCCCTCTTGAACTGAAGACTGTCCATATTCTTTATGCCAAAATCCTTTCCCTCTTCCTTCAAGTGGAACCTATGTCTCCTCGCCTTCCTCTCATGCAATAGCCTTCCTCAGTAAACTAGGCTCATAGTTAAGATGTTAGCAAGTGGTTTGAAGCAAAACGCATGAGTGGTTTGCTTTCACTAATTGTCCAAAGTGACCCTTTTATATAGAGCTTTGCATGCTAACTATTTGTCGTCTTAGGTCACCTCCTGCTTACCCAAAAAATGCATGTTGCATGTTATGGTCACTTGGAAACCACCAAACTGACATGCCTTAAAGTCCCCAAGCTTCATCATCTCGTCTAAGCCTTGGTTCCACACTAAGAACTCTCATTTGCTCACATGTTAACCTCATAACATGGTCGCAATGCCCTTCCTTGCTCAGCCCGCCTATTAACCTCCAATTTGGCCGCCCATGGCATGTCCACCTTGCCTAGCATGCCATGTCTTTATGCTTGGCACTTCCATAAGTCCTTTGGAGGTTTTCACTTAACCAATTGGCTGATCAACATGCCTTCTCACCTAGCATCATGGAGGTTCTCAACCATCTTTTGGTCGTCTAGATGAACCTTTAGAGGTTCTTTTGGCTACAACTAACCTCTTGGCCCATACTCACAAGCACCTTTTGCCTCTCAATCCTTGTTTTAGAGGTTTTCATGGCTTAGTTTGGCCACCTAACAACCCCCTTTAGAGGTTCTCTTGCCTTAGCTTGACCGCGCTTAACTCTTTCATGCCAAACTTACACTTAGCTTATTTCTTAAACTTGTTTTTTTGTCTTAATCTTTAATGATGCTCAAACCTCAACAATTAACCTTTAATCAACCTTTTCATGATTTTTTTTTGCTCATTTACCTATTAACTCATTTCTATTCCCTTTACCTAGTCCTTGTAAATCTTAAGGGTCCTTAAAGATTAAAGTTTTACATATAAAATATCTACTATAAAATGGCAAAAACATAAAAAACAATGGCTACAGATGAAATTTGACATGGTTGGTGTGCAGGGCATGGGCGGCAAGGTGGCTGATGAGCGTGCAGAGCTTTAGGAAGCCTAGCCATGCTAACCTCATGGTTGTGTGTCAGGGTGGAGAGGCAATGTGTGTGCTCTCTTTTGTACTTAACGTGTGAACTGTGAACTTTACATTTTGGACTAGGCGATACATCATTAGTTAAGATCATAGCATGTGAAATGCTCACTATGTACCTCTCTATCACATAATAGATAAGTCCTCGTCAAGTACAAGTTTTCTTATTGTTGATCGAAGTGCAAGCGAAACAGTAGGTTTACCTAGGTGATCCAAGGTCGAACACAAGGAATTGATTTCAAAATATTAGTTCTAGAATTTACTTATCATTTAGATGGTATAAAAGAATTAGTTGAATAAGGTATAAAAGATTCAAAACTATCTACGTATGTACTACTAGAGAATCTGTAAAGGGGAATAAATGGATGTGGGATGGAAATGCAGATTAACTTGTATGCAAGGACGAGTGAAAAAAGGTTTATGCATTATTATTCGATTAAGCAATGCGAGAGCTTAGATGCGATATTGTTAGGATCTATGTCCTAAAACTTGTAGATAGTAAAAATAATTCATTGATCGTTATTAATTAATAAAATCTTATTATTATTATCTGAATAAACGTTATTGATTATATTATTACCTTTGTCTTAATAACCTAAATCCAATAAACTAACATCCTAAGCTGTTTGATGAGACTTGAACAGTATGTAGAGACATACAAGGATCAATGTTCGAGATCAACTTAAAGGGTCTATAGTATAAGGAGAAGCCTGGGTACCTTATTCTAGTAACACTAAGGATACGACTCACTTTGTATTTGATACAAACTCAATGATCCAACACGTTCGTGTAGGTGACATGCGAGTGAGGGTATCCTATGCAATGAGTTTTATAAGTATGTACTAAGAAATAGTAACCACTTGATGTAACTCTGTTAACTAGTTGGGTTTCTATTTCATTAGATGATCTAGGTAACTTAGTCTTAATTTTGAGTGTATTATGAACTCCTGTTCGTTAGGGATTGCCCTTTGATTTGTACGAGTAAGAGTGGCCACATTGTCGACTCAATATGCTTATTATTTTGGGGACAAGATTGAGAGGGGAGTTGGGAACATAAGCACATATAATGGAATTCACTTCTTCTCGATTTTAGGGTAAGTAGACGAGTGTTCTCTTAAATGGTGTCTTTGAAACTTGAACAAAGGACCCTACCCTCTCTATGGCACAAGAGGGGTTTCCGTTTATTGGTTGGACCAGAAACAGGTTGTTCACTAAAGGAGCATGGTATTTAAGAAGTAGAAGTAACCTAGGGGTAAAATGGTAATTTGACCCAGCTAGTGTTACGAACACTCGTGAAGGACTAACTTGTCGTTATTGGTCTATTTCGGTGGACATAGAAATATATCCACAGTGAAAAGAGTTCAACTGTGAGTCCTTAGTGGAGTGTACACACAGTTAACAAATATTTATTAATGTGGTTAAAGAGTTTAGCCAATTAATCTCATATCGTCACAGCTTCTGATCTGTAGGTCCATTAGGTCCCCTTCCTAACTCGTAAAGGGTAATGACATTTATTTATAATGGTTGTAATTTGAAATGTTCAAATTTACTTTGGGAATTAGTATAATGTATGGTGATACATTATAATATAAAGTTTATATTTTAATTAAACTTTATTATATAAATTTAATTTTGGATATGATTCAAAATTAATTTATGAGAGATAAAACATTTGAATGAGTTCAAATATTAATTTAATGTGAATTGGATTCATATTAAAACTATAGGTTATGAGAGGTATTCATTAAATATAAGATATTTAATTTAGCAATTAATTAATTTAAGAATTAATTAATAGTTTAATTTAATTTTATTTAATTAAATTTGATTAAACTAAATCAATTAAATTAAAACTATAAGATTTGTGAGAGATATTCATTAAATATGATTTAAATGAAATATTAATTAAATATAATTTAAATAATAGAATCCCATGATTCTCTCCAACTACATGAGTTTTTCTTTGCCTCTCTGCGAATTCTCTGAAAAGATTTTTCCATTCCTAAAGAAGAGGGAGTTATAAATATGTAGAAGAAAACAGGTTTTTCAACCTATGCCTTTGCCTCTCTGCGAATTCTCTGAAAAGATTTTTCCATTCCAATTGGTTCCTACAAACCATTTTAATCTCAAAGTATAGGAAGGTCTCTGACAGGTGGAGTCCCCAATTTGGAGTTTTAGTAGATTCAGAGGTGTCCAACTACATGAGTTTTTCTTTCTCTAATCTATAATTTTAAAGCATGCTTAGCCTCAATTAGAAAATGTTTCTGTAACAATTGACAATGTACTGTATTTTTAAGTTTCCAATTAAATTTATCTAAGGACTTTGTAAAATCTTCCGCTGCCAAGGGCTTTCGTCCCTTCAGATATAACTTGCTTAACCAACTCATGATTAAGGTGAGCTTCTCTCGAAGTCTTTAAACGCCCCACTTGCTCGCCTTTTGGGACCCAAGTGACCAAGAGTGATTAGATGAGGTATATCTAGAAGTGTCCACTTATAATACTTATTGAACTTCGCAATTAACAACAGCAACCTCTCGGCGCCAAATGTCCGCACTTGTTCACCTCTCGGAATACAAATGATGGAAGTTATCTCACAAAGAGAGAGAAGACTCTCCCTTGCGCGCGTTAGTCATTGGTTGTTGTTTACATTATTCGTGCTTGGACTTAATGGTTTCAATTAAGTTTAAGCAACTGTAATACGTCACAGAGTCAAGTCGACGTGCATAATGCACTCATTGTAACTCTCTGTATCGCATGTTTCCATTGTAGGCAATGAGTCATAGGTTATGTTCATAGCATGTGACATACTCACTATGTATCTTTTCGTTGCATATAGCTTAAGTCCTCGTTGAGTACAAGTTTTCCTACTACTCGCCTAAGTCCAAGCAAACAGTAGGTTAACCTGGGTGATCCAGGGTCGAACACAGGGAATTGTTTAGAAGTTAATTCTAGATTCCACTTTAGCATTAAGGTGTTATGACAATTAAATTGAATGAATGTAACGCTAAGTACCACAACTTATTTACAGCTCAAGCCTCGTACAGAGTAAATTAACTTGGAAGAAGAATAAATTACACTAACTTGTATGCAGATGATTGTCGAAGGAAATTCTTCGTGTGATTAAATACTTAGGCATTGTGATAGTCCTAACGCGCTATAATTGCATAAATGACACACGATTAAGGCTACCTTCTCTCAAAGAGTTTAAACACCACACTTGTTTGCCTCTCGAGATACCACTGACTATGCATATTTAGGCAAATTATATCTAGGAAACTTGCCTCATAATACTTATAGAACTTCTCATTTAAGGACGGCTACCTCTTGGCAGCTATTGTCTGCACTTGTTCACCTTTTGGGATAAAAAAGTTGGAAGCTACCTCGCTAAAGTGAAGTTTGTCACCAAACTCTTCCTTGTGCATATTAGTCTTATCCTTGCTACTTGCCCTCATGGGCAGTTGGCGATTAACACTGGCCAAGTGACGAAAATAGCTCAACTAATGCAATAAGAATTATAAGTTGAATCCCTTATTAAGAACTTATCACAACCCTTCCCTTTTAATAACACAAAGCTAGATGGAAATTTAATAAATGGTGGATTGAAAAGGGATAAATATGCAGTTTATGTATAAAATAAATATAGGCCTTCGATCACTGTACAATATGAACAATATATATACTACAATAGAATAAGGAACGAAAAAGACAGAAGAATGGAAATTGCTATTGCAAGTTCGAAGATGAACAACAACGATTCTTCCCTTTTAACACAGTTGTTTAATATTTGAATGTCTTGTTCAAGCTATCTTTCTCTCTATGTATATTCTTTTCCTACCATTTGAGTCTATCTTGCTCTCTCTCCCCTTCTCGGTGGGGATGCAGTGCTTATTATAGGCTGATTTTTTGGCCGAAAAACTCTATTTCTCTAAATGTGTCAGCGCTGTAATCACTTCCCTATGAAGTCACATCATTCCAACTATCATTCTTATCATTTTGTGAGCTTTCCTCGCACGATGGTTAGATTCAAGGCCTGGAGTTGTTAATCGCCAAGCGCGATCCATCGTAGTATCTTTGCACGAGATGTTATAAGTGTGAGTTGCTCCTTTCTTCTTTTCCCACTCGTCTTGCTTTTAAACATGATACCCGTGTAAAACATGAACGATAATTATGTAAGCCATATTTCTAAATATTTATGCATTTACAACATAAGTTACTCTTTCTGAGCATCCCTTAGGTGTTTTAGCCTCATTATTCTAATAAAAAGGGCTCTGATAACGGTCATTTCCACACGTTATCACACCCCAAATTTAGAATAATGTTTGTCCTCAAGCATTGCTCCATAATAATGCTTGTCCTCAAGCACCATTCCTTCTTAGTGATTTACCTTCCCATTTTCAATCCAACACCCCTATTGTGGCGCGCAAGTTTTATTCATTACCAATAAATTACCCTCGTCTCGTACTTTATATTATGAAAGTATTTCTAAGTTCAGTGGGCGGCAAGCTTAATACTCAAAATACCCTTGTTCATTCCCTTCAGTAAACCTTATTTTCATCGTTTGAAATGATTAAAATTTTGAAAAAGTTCCAAATCCCCTTTTTATTGAGCGAAAGACTGCTTTTTATTATATTAACAATGGTTTGGGTGTTGAGTGGAAAATCATAGGTACTCTATGAGTCTGTTTTTCTCCTCAACTGCAACTCTTATCTCCTCTTATTACTCAACTTTCTATATTTTTACTTTTGAAGCTTTGCTTCTTAATTTTTTGCAAGAGGAGGCAGCATAGGAGTTGTTATTTTAATTAAATCAGAAACTATTGAATTTGTAGAAGATTATTTCATTTTTTTTTTGGCTTAGTTTTAACATTTGTTAAAACACCTTGCTTTTGCTTGCCTTGCGAGGTTCTTCGAAGATTTTTCGCAATTTTAATACAGACTTTAGGCACTCCCAAATTTAGAGATGAGTAAAGACCTCATTACTGAAAATGAATGATAAGATTAGTCTTTAGAAAAAAATTTACAAAAGTTGGTTTGAGGTAAAACTTGATTGCCTTTATAAACCATAGATATATTTTTTAAGTAAGGTTCCTTAACAAATTAAACGCAAATATAACAAATGAAACTTTATTTCACATATTTTATTTTATCGAAGTGTTATTAAAGTACAAATGAAAATTAGAATACAATAAGGCGGGGAGACATACTTTCCACAAGAAAGATTAAACGCTTAAATGTTACATCAAAAGTTATTACTTGCATTGTAACAGATATATAAAAAAAAAAAAAAGATTACATAGGATGCGACTAGTGGGAAACAATGTGGGTGCGTTTTCTTGCGGGTTGGAGTGGAAGTGGCGGAGATGGCATGTGGAGTTGTGGGGGTGTTGAAGAATAGTCCAATTTGGGGGAGTTAACTTTGGAAGCAGAGGATAGGTGAGTCGGGTTTCTTCTTCTTCTTCGTGAAGCTCACTTTCATTTTCACCCTCCTTTTCTCACAAGGAATTTCATGCTAGAAACCCTCTTTTTGTTTTTCTTGCGATTTGGTATTTTCTTCCCCGATGGTCAGTTTCCTACTTGCTTCCTTCTCGAACTTCCTAAGCTGCTTTTTCTCCATTTCCCTCTTTTCCATTCTTTCTTCCAAGGGCCCAAGTTTTTCTAGACTTACCTTTTGTGGGCCCTTGTTTCCAACCCTTTAGATTTAGCTACAGGCGAGGAAGTCATTTCTAGTGGAAAATACTCTTTCCCTCCTCCTCAACCTGTTGTTGCACCTCACCGTTCTTCTTATTACATAATCTTCTATCCGTGTCCATCCTTTTTCCTTCTTTTGGCTCTTTCATAACATAATCTTTTATCCCCCATATTTTCTTCATCGGCTTTCTCTATCGTTTCATGCTTTCTTAATGTTTTTAACCTTATCACTCTACGCGCTGAAAAGAAAGAATGTTTGTTACTCATGCTGGGGTGGCCTGATGATGAATTTTGTAAAGGAGAGTATTTATTGGTGAAAGATGACAGGAATACAACGAAGAACATTGAAGAATAACTTTTTGGAATGGTAGTATTCTTGAAGATTGCTTAGTGCGTAGATTTGTGACTTGTTGGGTTAGGTTAAATGTTATGGTCCAGAGTTTGTAGGGTTTAAATAGACCTTCTTAACTAGGGTTAAAAGAGTGGTTAATCGAGCGGTTAAAGTTTTGTCACATTTAATATGATGTGAAAACCATAAGTGACTGCTTGTTGCTCAAGGGAGGCTCATTAATTTCGTCTTGGAACTTAAAACTGAAGGATTGGACCTGATGTTTTGTACTTCCAAAGATTTCTTTGTCTCCCTAAGCAACCTAATTTCCTACTTTAGGGGTACGATGGTTAGACTTCCTATGATGACGCGGTATGACTAGTAAGTCTTGCGAAAAATAACACGATGTATAGAAAGAGAAAATAAAAGAATAAAAAATTGATTTATGAACATGAAAGAATTACGCACACAAATTATGAAAGTATAAGAGTATAAGTATATATGTACATTAATATGAGGATGTGATAGGAAAAATTGGAAAAATTATACGTTACATATGTATCATGCGTTCAAGTTCCTTGGCGAGGATAATTGTGGTATCATTGCTTCTGCTCCACATAGCTTCCTAACCGCAGAGTTCCTGAATTTCATTGATCAGTTGCATCATGACTTTTAGTATGATTGAGAGCAGAGACTTTCATTGTGGTAGTATTCTTTGCTGACTTAAATTGGTCATTGCAAAAAGTCTCTTATCAGTTGCATCATGACTTTCATTGTGGTAGTATTCTTTCTTGGTCCTTTCTACTTTGCTGACTTAAATTGTTCTCTTCGTTAGCTTCGCACGAGGACGATCCTCAAGAAGACCGTGTGAGGATTCTCACTATCATTTGCGAGTATCCACATCCATTGAGATTTCCCTAGATCATCTTCCGAAAGATAGATTGATTTTGGGATTGGTCAAGCAATCACAGATTCCTTTGGTACCTTGAACCTTTTCATGCGAGTTTCAGCTAATCGCGTGATTCACTAAAATCAAATGCTTTGCCTAACTTAAGTGAAATTCTAATCTAACATATAAAAACAAATTCCCTGACAACGGCACCAAAAACTTGGTTATTGTTTACATTATTCGTGCTTGGACTTAGTGGTTTCAATTATGTTTAAGCAGTTGCAATACGTCATAGAGTCAAGTCATCGTGCATAATGCACTCATTGTAACTCTCTGTATCGTATGTTTCCATTGTAGGCAATGAGTCATAGGTTATGATCATAGCATGTGACATGCTCACTATGTACCTTTTCATTGCATATAACTTAAGTCTTCATTGAGTACAAGTTTTCCTACTACACGCCCAAGTGCAAGCGAACAGTAGGTTTATCTGGGTGATCTAGGGTCGAACACAGGGAATTGTTTAGAAGTTAGTTCTAGCTTCCACTTTAGCATTAAGGCGTTATGACAATTAAATTGAATGAATGTAACGTCAAGTACCACTACTTATGTACAGCTCAAGACTCATGCATGGAGAGTAAATTAACTTGGGGGAAGAATAAATTACACTAACTTGTATGCAGATGACTGTCGAAGGAAATTCTTTGTGTGATTAAATACTTAGGCGTTGTGATAGTCCTGAAGCGCTATGATTGCATAAATGGCACATGATTAAGGCGACCTTCTCTCAATGTGTTTAAACGCCACACTTGTTCGCCTATCAGGATACAACTGACTATGCTTATTTAGGCAAATTACAACTAGGAAACTTGTCTCATAATACTTATAGAACTTCTCATTTAAGGACGGCTACCTCTCGACACCTATTGTCTGCACTTGTTTACCATTCAGGATACAAATGTTGAAAGCTACCTCGCTAAAGTGAAGTTTGTCACCAAACTCTTCCTTGCGCGCATTAGCCTTATCCTTGCTACTTGCTCTCTCGGGCAGTTGGCGATTAACACTGGCAAAGTTACTAAAATAGCTCAACTAATGTGATAAGAATTATAAGTTGAATCCCTTATTAAGAACTTATCACAACCCTTTCCTTTTAATAACACGCAGCTAGATAGAAAGTTAAGAAATGATGGATTGAAAAGGGATAAATATGCAGTTTATGTATAAAATAAATATAGGTCTTCGACCAAAATACAATACGAAGAATACATATACTACAATAGAATAAGGAATAGACAAGACAGAAGAATGGAAATTGCTATTACAAGTTCGAAGATGAACAACAACGATTCTTCTCTTTTAGCATAGTTATTTAATATCTGAATGTCTTATTCAAGCTCTCTTTCTCTATGTGTATATTCTTCTTCAACCATTTGAGTCTCTCTTTCTCTCTCTTCCCCCCTCTCTTCCCCCTCTTATCGGTGGGGATGGAGTGCTTATTATAGGGTGCTTTTTCAATGGAAAAAATTTGTTCCTCTAAATGTGTCAACTCCGTAATCCAAACCTATGAAGTCACATCATTCCAACTACCATTCTTGTCTTTTTGTGATGGTTAGATTCATCGTCTGGGGTTGTTAATCGCCAAGCACGATCCATCACAGTACCTTTGCGCGAGATGTTAAGTGTAAACTGCTCCTTTTTTCTTTTCCCATTTGTCTTGAGTTTAAACATGATACCCGTGTAAAACAAGAACAATAATTATGTAAGCCATATTTCTAAATATTTATGCATTTACAACATAAGTTATGCATTCTAAGCATCCCTTAGGTGTTTTAGCCTCATTATTCTAATAAAAAGAACTATGATAACGTTCATTTCCACATGTTATCAGTCATGCCCTTGCTAATTTCCTCTTGAGTAGATGGTGGCTTACGTTGGCTAAGCGATGAGATTAGCTCAACTAACGTGATAAGAGTTATAAGAAAAATTTCTTATCAAGAACTCATCACAAACCTAACTACTAATAACGCCTTTACAAGTGAAAAGTCAAGAAACGATGGATTGAAGTGGTATAAACATGTAATACATATTAAAGAATGCAGGCCTTCAGCCCTTGTACAATATGAACACCATATATTACAAAGAAATGAAAAAAATGGAAGAAAAAGAGAATGGAGATGAATACAAGCTAGGGGAAACGGGGAGATGAACTTTTCTCTGCTCAGACTCTGAGCTCTCACTTACAGTATGACTGGAGAAGAAGAAGAAACTCTTTATAGCCGGTGGAAAGGATTCCTTTCCACCCCTCTCTCTAGACCTTGGCCTATACAGGCCCCCTCAAAATTCCAGTTTATTTGGCTCATTCAAGCATCTTTTTGGTCCATTCATACTTCCTCTCCTTGGTGAAGAATGAGACTTTTTATAGGCACTTTTAGCCGAGAATATTTCTATTCCTCTGAGCATGTCAGTGTCGATTGCAGCCTGGTCATGTTACATCAACATCAACTACCATCCTTGTAGTCTAGTGAATCTTCGTCACGTGATGATGTGGTTCCTCGCCTCAAGGTGTTAGTCACCAAACGAGTTCTCATCGTGTAGCCTTTGTGCGAGATGTCTCCTGTGATTCCATTCTAATCATCATGCGTTAAGACATGGAAATCGCGTAAAACAAGTATGATGCTTATGTAAGATGTAGTTCTAAATATTTATGAATTTACAATATAAGTTGTGCATTTTGGTCCTCTTCTTATGCACTCTGACCTCATTATTCTGATAAAAGAGGCTATAATAATGGGTGTTTATACCCATTATCACCTCACACTTGGGCTTACCGCCCGCCCCATTGTCGCATGCCTTATGTGTTACGTGCCTCCGCATGCAAGGCATGTCGCTTGGTCGTGCCCTAGCCTTGTTACTTGCATGCTCTAAAGCTCATTCTAACCTCTTTTGCTTATCTTGCATGCCCAACTCGCCTCGTCTTCTCTGCCATCACTTAGGCAACCTTAAACTCTGCCTAGATTTTCTTTTTCCATATTCAGAACTTGAACCCAACTTTAGAAGTTAATAACTCTAAATCCATAACTTAAATGAGAAAATGTACTTCTTCAAAGTTTTTTAGAATTGTCTTAAGTATCCTACCTCCAAATTTTAGCTAAAGATTTCAAGTAATGTATTTTGTATCCTACCTCAATCTTGTTCGAAAAATGACCTTTGGTGCTTTAGCTTAGAAGTTAAACTTCCTCCTCAACTATTTTTAATCTGGTAGCCTTACCACAACAAATAGACTCACTCATGGTTCTTTTGGAACTAATTTCAATAAATGTGCACGATGAAAATAGAAACTCTGACCACTTGAAGTTACTTATTTATAGTAAACCTTGCGTGGAAATTTTCTGACACCTCCTACTTGCATGGTTTTCTTTGAATGTAACACAAACATTTAACCAAATGTTGCTTGTTTGTTTGGACTTAATAGTCTCACATATGTATAGTGCAACTACAATACGCCACTAAGTACGGTCATTGCACGTAATGTGCTCACCATGTCTTTCTGTGTTGCGCGCTTAATTCTAGGTAAGAAGTCATTGGTCATGATCATAGCATGTGAAATGCTCACTATGTACCTCTTCATCATAAGTTCGCGTTGAGTACAAATTTTTCTAATGCTTGCCCAAGTGCAAGCAAAACAGTAGGTCTACCTGGATGATCCAGGGTCGAACACTGGGAATTGTTTATAAACATTAGTTCTAAGGAATTAATCATTAGTTTAGAGATAAGAATTAACTAACTAAAGTATAAAAGAATCAAAACCAGGATTAAAACTATTTATGTACGCCTAGAGAATCTGTAAGGGGAATAATGAATGCGAGATGGAATAGTATCCGAACTAACTTGTATGCGAGAAAGAGTGGAGGAAGGTCTACACACCATTAGGCGATTAAGCAATGCAAAAGTTTTGATGTGATATAACTTACTCAACTAGCTTATGATTAAGACGTGCTCCTCTCATAGTTGTTAAATGCCACAGATAGTCTCATTTCAGGATCTACACGACTAAGTCTGATTAAGTGAGATATATCTAGAAGAATTCACCTATAAAACTTATAGAACTTTGCAATTAAGAACAACATCTCTCGATGCTTAATGTTCACACTTGTTCATCTTTTGGGACACAAATGATGGAAGTTATCTTGCAAGGGTGGAGTTTGTCGCCAAACTCCTCCTTGTGTGCATTAGTCCCATCCTTGCTACTTGCCCTCTGTGGTAAGTGGCGATTGACGCTGGCCAAGCAATTAATATAACTCAACTAATGCGATAAGGATTATAAGCTAAACCTCTTATCAAGATCTTATCACTAACTTAAACTCCTAATAACACATTGACGAGTGAAAAGTCAAGAAATGATGGATTGAAAAGGTATAAACATGCAATATATATAAAGAATGTAGGCCTTAGGCAATTTTACAATATGAACAACATATATTACAAAGAAGTACAAGAATAGAGAGGAAAGAGAATTGACAAATATTACAATTTAGGGAACACCGGAAGTGTGGATTCTTCCCTGCTCAAAAGTAAAGCTTTCGTTTTTACAACGGATCGAAGAAGAAGAAGAAAACATTTATAGACGGTGGAAAAGCTATTCCTTTCAGCCACTCTTTATGGTTTTGGCTTATTCAGGCACTACGCCCAAAATTTTCAAGATATTTCGTTATCATTTTATTAATTTTGGGTGTTATTTTGTGAGATGGTTTTAATTTTTGTGGAAAATAAAGTATTTTGGAAAGATGTGGGGTTAATGGTTGAAAATTGGTAATACTATTGTTATCATTATTAATTATTAAGGAAAGATATGTTATAAGGAATATTAATGAGGAAAGAGGGAAAATTAAATAGGAATAGGAAGAGATGAAGGAAAAGAGGAGTTATTTGGGGAAAATTAGATAATAATAATAATAATGGTATTAATGTTATTATTATTATTAGTATTTTACATATTAAATACACCCTCGGGATGCTTGCCATAGTTACAATTCATCTTCTTCCTCACAAAGAACCCTAGCCGTCACAAAGAAACCCTAGCCGCCGCGAACACCACCACGACGACGGTCGTCGGACGAAGTCGTTCGCCTCGCGTCTCAGTCGGCCAGCCGCACGCTTCTAGCCGCCAGCGTCTAGCCGCACAGGTTCCGGCCGCCAGCGTCCAGCCGCACGAGTTCCAGCCGCACGGGTCCACGCCTCCGTCTTCACCGAGCCGCACGCGTCCAGCCGCCAGCGTCCAGCCGCAAGCGTCCAGCCGCAAGCGTCCAGCCGCCAGCGTCCAGCCGCAAGCGTCCGTTTTCACCAAGCCGCGCGGGCCGTCTTCGTCCGTACGTAAGCCGTAAAGCCTCAAGGTCCGAGCCGAGTCTCTTCATCAAGCCACTTGAGCTGATTTCATTTGGTTCAAGCCATTCCTTGTTGTGGAGTCATTTTGGTGAGTTGGACTATTATCAATTGTGATGGTACTCCCATTAATTGCCTATTCTATTCTGAATAAATAAAGTTATGGATTTAAGTGGATCTATGTTTTCTTGAAGGAACGAATATAGTTGGAGGAACTGAGACTGTGAATTGTTTCACTTAGGGTTGTGTTGGATTCAACCCTAATCTTCGGGATTGGGTACTGGGAGGAATTGACTGTCAACCAGTGAATTATTTTTTTAGCGGATCTTCAGGTAAGAGAATTTTTCCCTTTTTGCCTGAGATGCATATTATTGATGCATGATGTGATTATATGTATCTATGAGATTGTGTATGTTGAGCTGAATGTTGATTTTATGATGAGCATGTATAGCCTATAGTGTTCTGTTGGTCTGCTGGTTAGAGTCGTACCACGAGGGGTCCATTAAGGTCATCCCATATATATGTTTGAGTATTACTGAGACGTGATTCGACGGGATCACTTACAGCCCGACTCTCCTTTAGGGTGACCCCTTCGGGATCACCGAGAGCCCAGTTCAGTCCCGGTAGGACTACTGGATAGCGTGCGTTCGGGAGCACCATAGAGCGTGGTACCTTATTGCAGGACTCTAGCAAGAGACTAACAACACATAGGGAGACTAAGTACGGGTCTCTTACTGAGTATAATTTTATATACTCATTCTCTCAAATGTTTAAATTTTCAGGTAAAGATAAAGGCAAGGGCAAGTTGGCGAATGACAAGAAGTGACCGTGGTTCGCCATAGGGAATAGTTCAGTTTTTTCGCATTTATGATTCAAGAATTATTCTTTTTAGAACTTTAGAACTTTAATTATTTTAAAAGTATTTCTTTTATTTTTATGGGCCCAAATCAGTATTTTTATTTTATTATTCTCACTACTTATTTATTTAAATATTTCTCAAAACTTATAAAACTAATTTGCCTTTAAAAAAAAAAAAAAAAAAACTACATTTTATTTAAATAGTAATGATCTCAACCTTCTAAGAAGGTTGGGGTCTTACATCACTAGTTTCTTTTTTTGTTCATTATCATGTGTTCAAACATTAAAATTGCATAAAACAGGCATAATGCTTATGTAAAGTGTATTTCCAACTATTTATACGTTTACAACACAAGTTACTCTTTCTGGTCATCTTCTTATGCATTTTGACCACATTATTCTAATAAAATGAGCTATAATAACAGGTATTTATACATTATCAAATGTCTTTTAACCTTTCTTACTTTAGGCTACAATGACACACCAACTATGCCACATAGACCATGACACCTCAATAATGTCACTTATCAACTAACACTCTTAATAAAAAAAATTCTTAACTTCCTTTTATCAAGGCTACTACAAGAACCTTTAAAAGACTTTAGGGATCCAAAGATTCAAGGTTTAAAGAGAGCGAGCATTACAAGAAATATGAGTTTCTGTGACAGTTGGGTATAACCAAATTGAAGTTGGAAGGTGAAGAAAATGTCATAAATGTTAAGAAAGTGCATTTTTGGCAAGAAAAGACAGAATTTTTCTACTTTGAAGAATTTATGACAGTTATTAAGGCTCATAAATATATGAAATTTTTTAGATGTAATTGAATATAAACAATAAAATTATGAGTATTTATTTCCTTTCCTCTCTCATACAATTTCCCAAATTTCCATTTTTTCCCAAAATACCCAAGAAAATCCCAATCTTCTTCCCCTTCCCCAATTTTTTTCGAAATCATCAACTGACTCAAGCTTCGCTCCACCACGCACGACTGTCACTCCACCCTAGACAGTTGCATGACACCTTCTCGCTCCATCACCCAAGCTCTACACCTTGTCACTCCACTGATCACTAAAGCCCTTAAAGCTGGTATGGTTTCACTATAAGCATCCATTCACCATCTCATCAAATTTACTCTCTCTGCATTTTAACATGTGATTCCTCACTACTACAGATGATGCTCAAAATATCAATGGAATTGCCAATGTTCTTAGTGGTGACGATGTCGAGGTAAGTAGCTCAAAACTATCCAAGAGGTATCAAGACAAAATCATCTAAGACAAAGCCTATGTCTCTCATTGGCCAAGTATATGATGCCACTTACCGCTGCTTTGGTGAGAACTATGTTCAAGAGCTTATCAATAAAGCTCCTCAGTTGTCTTTTTGTTTTTTCTAGGGATTTGATTGGATTTATGTCTTTGGATGCTAAAGAAAGAGTAGTAGAAAATCTAGAGAGTAAAGGTTTGAATTTATTTTTCTGAACTGAATTATTTGGATACAATGCATTTTCTTTTATAAAGGGAAATGTACCAGAAAAACTGTATAACAACTAAACTGAAATTGAAACAACTAAACTGTTTAATAACAGTTTTAAAACTAAACTGTTTAATAACAGTTTTCTGGGTTTTCTTAGTGAGCAGCCTTAATATCCCCCTTCAAGCCAATGTCTGCAGCTTGTGTAACACCTAGTTTCGCTCGAAGTGGAATGAAGGAATGTGCCGATAGTGGCTTGGTCAGTATATCTGCAACTTGAGCTGTTGCTGAAAGATGTTGAACTGTAATCTTTCGTTGTAGAATAAGGTCTCTCACAAAATAAATGTCTAGCTCTACATGTTTTGTTCTTGAGTGAAGTATTGGATTTCCGCTTAGGTGAACAACTCCAAGATTGTCACACCACAATATTGGTGGTTTTGGTAGAAGGATCTTCAGTTCTTTGAAGAGAGAGGCTAACCATACAAGTTCAGTGGCTGCATTTGCAAGGCAACGAAATTTTGCTTCAGTACTTGATCTAGACACTGTGTGTTGCTTTTTAGATCCCCAAGTGATTAAATTTCCACAAAAGTACACACATATTCCAGATGTTGAACGTCTGTCATCAAGATCCGATGCCCAGTCAGCATCAGCAAAGGCCTGAAGTGTAAAGTTGATAGGTTCCTTTAGTAGCAACCCATGTTTCAATGTTCCTTTGAGGTATCGAAGGATTCTTTTCACTGCTTGCCAATGTGATAGTTTTGGATTATGCATAAATTGACGGACACGGTTCACTAAGTAAGCTATTTCAGGTCTTGTGATTGTTACATATTGTAGTGCTCCTACAATACTTCTGTACATATGGGGATTTTCAAAATTTTCACTGCCTTTAAATGATAAGATGGTAGAACTGATCATAGGGGTTGCAATAGGATTTGCATCAGTCATCTTTGTTCTTTGTAGTATCTCTGTGATGTATTTTTCTTGGGATAAGAATAGTCCACTAGATTGTGGGTAAGAAACTTTTATTCCCAAGAAGTAGCTTAGCTTCCCAAGGTCTTTGAAGGAGAAAGTGGCATTCATTTGATAGATTAGTTTGTTAATGTCATGTCTTGAGGAACCAGTTATGATGATGTCATCTACATATATCAAAATGTAACATGAGGAGCCATTTGTTAGTTTCATAAACAGTGAGCAATCAGCCTTTGAGTTTGTGAAACCTTGAGATAACAAGAAGGTTTTTAATCTGTCAAACCATGCCCTTGGGGCTTGTTTCAAGCCATATAAGACTTTCTTTAGTTTACACACTAGTGGTTTCTGTGAGTTACTTTCAACCATGAAACCAACAGGATGTTCCATGTATACTTCCTCTGTTAGAATGCCATGGAGGAAGGCATTGTTTATGTTTAATTGTCTAATCTGCTAGTTATGTGCAAGAACCATAGTTAATATAACTTGAATGGTTATAGGCTTTATCACAGGGCTGTTAGTTTCTGAATAATATATGTTTGCTATTTGGTGGAAGCCTTGAGCCACTAGCCGTGTTTTGTATCTTGAGATGGATCCATATGAGTTTTTCTTTACTTTGAAAACCCATTTTGAGCCAACTATTTTTTTATTAGGAGGCATAGGAATTAATTCCCAAGTATTGTTTTTCATTAGGGCTCTGTATTCTTCATTCATTGCTTCGACCCAGTGAGGACATTTCAATGCTTCTTTGGCAGAGTGAGGTTCTCTGTCATGTAATTCTGTGATATAAGCTTTTGGCTTTCGAATCCCATTCTTTGATCTTATAACCATTTGATGTACATTGGTAGTAGCACAGGTTTGTGATGGTGGAACAAGTTCAATTGGTTGACTGGAGATGGTTTGATTGGGATTAGGTGAGTTTGGATGAGATGTGGTTTGATCTGTATGAGATAAATGGGTGTGATTGGGTGACTCTAAGGTGGTATTTTGGTCAAGGGTGCTTGGTGGTTGAGGTGCTAGGATGGGTATAGAGAGGGATGAAGTAGGTTGGTTTTGTATGTTGTGAGGTATGGTTATTTTTGTAGCAAAAGGAAAGACATGTTCATCAATTATTACATGCCTAGAGACAAAAACTTTTCCTGAATTATCGAGACATTTGTATCCTTTATGATTGGGGCTATATCCAATAAAGGTGCAGGGAGAAGATCTGATTTGTAATTTGTAATGATTGTAAGGTCTGAGATATGGAAAACAGAGACAGCCAAAGGTTTTTAATGAGGAGTAATCTGGTGTAGTTTTAAATAGAATTTCCAAAGGACTCTTTCCATGAAGGACAGTAGATGGTAATCTATTTATTAAGAAAACTGCACTAGAAAAAGCATCATCCCAAAAGTTTAGAGGTAGTGAGGAGTGAGATAGAAGGGTAAGGCCGGTTTCTACAATGTGTCTGTGTTTTCTCTCGACAACACCATTTTGTTCAGAGGTGTAGGGACATGTAAATAGATGAATTATGTCATTGGTTTTTAGGATAGAAGTGAAAGAGCAATATTCTCCTCCTCCATCTGTTTGTAGAGATTTGATTTTGGTATTAAACTGGTTTTCAGCTTGTTTTTTGAATAGTAGAAATGCTTTTAAGGCTTCAGACTTGGATTGGAGAAAATATACCCAAGTGTTGGGGGAGAACATGTCAACAAAGGTGATATAATAGTGAAATCCATTTCTTGAAATGGTGTGTGATGGTCCCCATAAATCAGACTCTACAAGCTCAAGAGGTGCAAAATAATTTGTTTTTTATTTGGAAAAGGGTAGTTTGTGTCTTTTTCCAAGAGCACATGAATGACAAGTTGTAGCTATTTTATTTGGATTTGGTAAGGAAATACTACATTTGTTTAGTACTTGATTTACAACAGTAGTAGTTGGATGGCCTAATCTATTGTGCCAAAGAGTTTGAGTGCTTGAATTGAGAGAAAAATGATTTGTGGAGACTACTAGAGCATGTGGTTTCTCAAGTTGAGATTGATGAGAGGTGACTGACTCTCAATTGGGATGAGCTCTCACTAGTGAGAAACGATATAGTCCTTCATGAAGTTGTCCTTGGAGTAAAATTTTCCCAATTTCCTAACACTTAACAAAACAAAAAGTTGGATGGAATTCAAAGAAACAGTGATTACCTTTTGTAAATTAACTTACACTTAGGTGATTTTCTTTATGTAGGGAACATGAGGAAGATTTGGTATGGGGAGAATAGGACAATGATTATTAGAAGAAAATGAAATATCAGAAGGAATAAAGAAAGAATAACCAGAGTTTAGGATTTTAAACCTCTTCCATCACCAACATGAACTTGTTCTACTCCTCTGTAGTTTGTGCTGTAATTCTGGTTAGCAAGATCATTGCTATTGTTGTCTTGTGAAGTTGAAGCCATATAAGCTTGATGGGGATTATTTTTGAACTGATTCTGATTATTGAACCTTGGCATTCCAGGTGGAGTATTACCAGTGAACTGTTTTTGAAAGTTTGGGTCATATAAAGAATAACATCTCATAGTTGTGTGGCCAAATTGTCCACAAATTTGGCATTGTAGTTTAGAGTTGTTCCAAGATTTTCATCCTCTTCCTCGATTTCCACCATTATTATTATTTGTCCTCCTCTGTTGCTACTTTGTCCTTGTTTCTTATCAACATTTCCAGAACCAAGATTTGCAGTAGGTTGAGTACCATCAGTATTTATCAATGAGTTTCTTTCAATTCTACTCTCATGACCTATTAGAAGTGAGATAATTTCTTGAAGTGGTTTCAATTTGGATTTTGCAGATATTGCAGCGACTGTAGGATCACATTCTGACCCTAATCCTGACAGAATATATACTGTGTGTTCTTGTAGAGAGATAAGACAACCTACCTCATTTAAAGCTGAAACAAGATTATTCACCTTTGTTGTATAGTCTCTAATTGACTAGTTTTCCTTTTTCAGATTTTACAATTATCCCTTTAGTTGCATAATTTTGGCTGTGTTTGATGAGGAATAGGTTTGTTCAAGAGTTAACCAGATTTCTCTTGCTGTATTTCACCCAATCATTTGAGTTACTATGTCTTCATTCATCGAACCCATCAACCAAGAACAGATCAAACGATCTTGCCTCATCCAACTGATGTACTCAGGATTATCTATTAAATCTTCTCTGTTTGTGTTTCTTTTGGAATCAGTTTCTGTAATTTCAGTGTTTCTTTCAACTTCAACACTGGTCAGTCTCATCTTTTCTGGTTTGGAGTCATTGAGGATGTGATTTTCCAAGGAATGCCCATATACAATGTTTAGAATCTGCAATTTCCAGGTGAGATAACTAATTGTTGTCTGTGAGTTTAATCACTGTGAGATGATGTCCTGGGTTGATTATTAGTGAATTGTTTCTAGAGGAAGAGGAGGTTCCATGATTTAGGGTTGAACTTGAAGAAGCCATTGCTGTGAAGCTAAGGCTCTGATACCATAAAGAAAGAGTAGTAGAAAATCTAGAGAGTAATTGTTTGAATTTATTTTTCTGAACTGGATTATTTGGATACAATGCATTTCCTTTTATAAAGGGAAATGTACCAGAAAAACAGTATAACAACTAAACTGTTTAATAACAGTTTTAAAACTAAACTGTTTAATAACAGTTTTAAAACTAAACTGTTTAATAACAGTTTTCTGTGTTTTCTTAGTGAGCAGCCTTAATAGATGCGCACCACTTACATATGTTTCTATTCTTGTCGTGGTTTGATTTCAGCTTCCTCAAGATATTGAATGGAATTTCATTGGGCATTTTCATAGCAACAAAATTAAATCGCTTCTTGGTACAGTCTGTGCCCTGTTTCCTGTTCTATTCTTTCATTGGTTTATTACAATGTTCTTGTTTGTAATTTCTGCTTTAGTGGAGTCTTCCTAAGGATTGGTTAGTTTCATGATTGTTTCTAATGTTTTGAAAATCTTGGTTGCCAAACTTTGAGAGTTGTGTCTAATTGGTGCTTAAACTCTATAACATGGCTAATAGTTTCCTAAATTTATAATAGTGTTCACTGAATTCCAAATTTGTATTTAACTGGTCTAGAAATTTGAGAAAATTTTTAATATGAAATTGAAAGTTTAGGTGGCTATTACAATTTTTTTAGCTTTGGGACTTGATAATACCAAATAAAAGTTTAGAAGGAGATCTATTAGAGACAATTGTGGAAGTTTAAGGACTGTATTTCGAGTTTCAAATTTTCAACAAAAAATCTTTCGTAACAGAAAGGTTCTTTGCTTGCTGCCTTTATATTCTACGAAATACTGTTAACCTCTACACCTTGCAATTAAAAGTGTAGGCAATTCTTTTAGAAACAGTGATTGAACTGTAAAATTCACATTTACAGTACGAAGTCATTCTATGAATGTACATATCACCACTACAAGAAAAAACCTCTACTACGACAGTTACTTATATCACAAAATAGAGGGAGAAAAAAAAACTGTGACAAAGGGGAAAAAACGCGTTTTTGGCGGGAAAAGGCGAAATTTTTCGTATTATACTTTTTGCGACAGTTATTTAATGTCATAGAATATAAATAAAATATTAATAAACTAATATATTTAATATATGAAAAAATGGGTTTCTTAATTAGGATTTTAACCTATTCATGCCCGTGTCTTCACTCCACAGTCATTACATTCCATTCACGTTCGTGGCCACCACCCTTTTTCACCCCCCAATCTCTGAATCCTTTGAAGGTTTTCTCCGGACGACGACCACTTCCGTCATGGCCACTGCCCTCGTGCCCGTCTCCCCACTCCAATGGCGTTGAAGATTCCTCTACTGGACGACGTTGTATTTCCCTATTATGTTCAATTCGGCCGTGTCCGTAATCTCCAATCCACCGCATTTTCTTCAACATTAAATCCTCTGTCGTCACCTCCTCTACCGGTAAGTCGTCTGTTCCTTTTCTATTTCTCTCTCTCTCTGTGAACTTGTTTTCTGTCACACTTTCCCTCAACTCCATGGGCAAACATTAGTTTGGTGTTCAATTTGCAATTTTGGTGTTTAATTGCAATTTTGGTGTTCAATTTGCAATTTTGGTGTTCAATTTGCAATTGAGAGTTCTTCTATTCTCATTGTGACATCTTTGTGCAAAGCTAATAAACTCATTTGCACATTCTTGCATTCTCTTCTTGGCTTCTTTTGAAATCTTCCCCTTTTCTGGAACTATCTTCTTCATTATTCTCTCAACATTGGCTATTGGTAGTTGAAGACTTTCACAATTCTCTCCCATAGTATTCTTTCTCATCAACAATGTAATAATGTTGGTTCTTGCAACACACACACCCTTAGTTACGTGTATATATATACACACACTCGAGCATGGTATGGTAGAGTGTTAAAGTACCGATATAACTAAATTATAGGGTTTTGTCTATTTTGTTTTTGAACTTTAAAATGTACGTGTCTAGCTAGCTAGTAGGTTTATGAACTTTTAATTTTGTGTTAGATAATATATATATAGTAGTAGGTTTATGAAGAAGTTAAAAGTTGTGTCTAATAAATTTTTAAACTTTCAAATTTACATGTATGTAATGTACATTACATATTTTCATTTTTGTGTCTAGTATGTTGTTGAATTTATGAATGTACTATAGCACATGATTGAAAGTTAGTGTCCGTTATGTATAAAGTCAATTTTGTTCTATATATCTAACAACATATTTATTTAAAAAAAATATGTTTGACCGACCTTATTTGACACAAAATTAAAAATTCAAAGACTTATTAAATATTTTTAGTTTAATAAAGTAATAAACACCAAGTTCAAAGTTTGGAGACAAACTAAATATTCACTTTAAAGTTTTGGAACTCAATAAAATCAATCCCTTAACGTTTACTGACTAACGAGTTATGATTTTGCATGATATTAGAGTAGAATATCAAGTGTGCAAACTTCTATAGTACATTTTCTTTTTCTATTAATATTGATTTCACTTGTTGGTCTAGATTTAACGGTGATTTAAGCTCAGTTCAAGAGTGATGACTCAATACAAAAATAAAAAATATAAATATCACTTTAGTTGTTGAAAACAAAAGAGGATGAAAAGAAAAGAAAAAGAACTCAAGGATATATTATTTCACAATGAAAATTGTTTATTTTCAATATGGAATATACTTCATTTAAATAAAAATTGAGAAGAGATAAGAGAGAGAGAAGAGAATAATAAGGAATTAATAACTTCAGATACAATGTAATTAAATTCAAAACCTCAAATAGATTCCATCTATAATTGGCAAAAATAAAATAATAACTCTCTTTTATATGAGTGAGTAATGTGTATATATATATATACATATATAAACTTTGATACATTACATGCTGGATTAATAAAAGTGGGGTTAATTAATTAACCTTTTAAATAAGCTAAATTGGAAGACATAATTCCACATTAATTAATGGTTAGCTCTAAAATATCTCTTTTTGTTTTCTTTTTTGGGTTTTACCATGTGAGCTATGAACATTAACCTAATTTTTGTTTTAATATTGTTGATTCTTCTTCTTCTTTTTTTTGTTAACTTTTGATGACTGTATAACGTGTGGGGAAGGTAAATTTTTTTGATGTTAAAGTGTATGTTTAGGGTAGATCAAGGGTTGAGCATTGAGTTCAGTAGGAAAACATAGGGGGTCAGGTTGGCTCGGGATAAAAATAGTCAGGAGTCGATGCGAATCAAAGAGGCTGTCATAAAAAACTATGGTGAAGGGCTAAATTAAATGTGAGAACAAAATGAGATATTTGAGCTTAAGTGTTCATTGCATGATGTTCTGATTTATGACCAAGTAATCTAAAATGTAATCTAACCTGAACATTATTGCTCAAGTAGTTGGTATTGAAATTTAGGGGATCATTGGAGTTATGAAGTATTGTTTAGGATACTTTTAAGTTAAGCTGAAAACTTTCAACTCTCAAGCATGTTTTGTTTTTTTTTTTTTTTTTTTGTGAGTTGATTAGCTATTTTGGAAATATACTTGTGTGTGTGTGTCAGTTTTATTTGTGTGTAGGTGTGTGCTTGTTTTTCTTACCACAATCGTTTCAAATTCAACTATCTATATAGTGCTATTTTGTATCTCTTAGATCATTGTTTGGGATAGAAATTTTTTGAATGCTATCAAATAAATTATTGCTGGAGAGCAATACTCTTCAACATGATGTACATTTGATTGGCATTTAAGCTTTTTAAGGGTGGTATATTTGAGTATTTTGAGGATTATGTACTGTTTTGAAAGTTTGAGTTTTAAAAGTTGTTACCGAATATCTCTTTTATAATCAGGTTTATTTAGAGGCCAATTTAGAAGATTGAATTCTTATAAATCTACACAATGGACAAGTCATGGATGACGGAAAATAGAATGTCAAGAGAATATGATTTAGGAGTCGAAAGGTTCATTCAATTTGGTTTGAGTAATGCCAAAGGTTCTAATTCAATTAGATGTCCATGTTTGAATTGGGACAATCGTTTACTTCAGGATGTCTCAATTGTTCGGTAACATTTGTATCCAATGGAATTGATAAATGTTACAAGGTATGGTTCTGGCATGGTGAAGATTTGAACTCAGATAACGTTACCAACATGATGGAAAATACAGTGGATGAATATGATGAAAACGCCGATTTATTTAATACAGTTAATATGGTTCAGTCCGTTCAAGAACAATCTTGTAATGCATCCAATACCTTTGATACTATGTTTGATGACGCGAAGAAACTCTTATACCCAAGATGTAAGAAATTCACAAAGTTGTCAGCCCTCGTGAGATTGTATAACCTGAAGATTAGGTATGGTTGGAGTAACACTAGCTTCTCTGAATTATTGTCTATAATAAGTGATCTATTACCTAAAAATAACAAAATTCCATGTTTCTTATACGAAGAGAAGAAAACACCAGGTGCCTTAGGACTGAGTTACCAAAAAATTGATGCATGTCCTAATGATTATTGTTTGCACCGAAAAGAATATGAAAACATGACCAAGTGCCCTAAGTGTGGTTTGTCAAGGTGGAAGATCGCTAAGAACTCAAAAAAGGAAAAAAGTGGTGTGGCTGCCAAGCAGATGTGGTACTTTCCAATAGTTCCAAGATTTATAAGAATGTTCGAGAGATTTGAAAATGCTAAGAACTTGCGTTGGCATGCGATGGATAGAAAAGTTTATGGTATTTTGAGACACCCGGCTGACACTCCATCATGGAGGTTGATTGACCACATGTGGCCAACCTTTGGGTCAGAATCGAGAACTCTTCGTTTGGGTTTGTCCACTGATGGAATTAACCCATTTGGAGATTTATCGACGACCTACAGTTGTTGGCCTGTTATTACTACAATATATAACCTTCCGCCATGGCTGTGTATGAGAAGAAAATATTTGATGTTGACAATGTTAATATCAGGCCCAAAGCAACTGGGATACGATATCAATACGTACTTAGCACCCTTAATTGATGACCTACAAATGTTGTGGGAAGATGGAGTTCGTTGTTTTGATGCATATAAAGAAGAATATTTCACACTGCGGGCTGTCTTATTATAGACCATCAACTATTTTCCAGCATAAGGTAATCTATGCGATTTTAGTGTCAAAGGATATAAGGCTTGTCCAATATGTGGAGAGGAGACTACTTCAATAACACTGCAACATGGAAAAAAAATGTCATACATGGGACACAGGAAGTATTTGCCAAGACATCATCCATACAGATTACAAAAAAAAAAAAATTTAATGGTAAGCAAGAGCATGGAAGTCCTCCACAACCCTTGTCGGGGGAGGCCATGTACTTCAAGCTGAAAGACATGATATTTTCATACGGGAAGAAGTGTGGGAAGACATTGCATAATGAATGTGGCAATGACTATTGGAAAAGAAGACAAGAATTTTTTCAACTACCATATTGGAAACACTTGCATGTACGACACTGTCTAGAAGTAATGCATATTGAAAAAAATGTATGCATGAACATAGTGGGCACCTTGCTTGATATACCATGAAAAAGTAAGGATGGGATGAGTACTAGACTTGACTTAGTTGAAATGAAAATTAGACCAGAATTGGCACCAACGTTTACAGGTAATAGAACTTACATACCTGTGGCATGTTATACATTGTCAAAAGAAGAGAAATATTGGTTTTGTAAGACTTTGTCTGAAGTTAAAGTTTCAGAAGGTTATTCATCAAATATTAGCAGTTGTGTCTCTTTGGATGACTTAAAACTAAACAACCTTAAGTCGCACGACTGTCATGTTTTAATGCAACAACTGCTTCCAATTGCAATACACTCAGTCCCATCAAAGAATGTGAGGTACACTATCAGCAGAGTGTGCTTTTTCTTCAATGCTATTTGCGCCAAAAGTTTTTCCGTCTCAGATCTTGATGCATTGCAAGAAGATATAGTTCTGACTTTATGCAATCTTGAGAAGTATTCTCCACCCTCGTTCTTTACAATTATGGTTCACTTGGTCGTTCATCTCGTGAGAGAAATAAAGCTTTGTGGACCTGTATATTTGCGGTGGATGTACCCGTTTGAACGATGCATGAAAGTGTTTAAAAGTTATGTTCGCAATAGAACTCGACCGGAAGGATGCATTGCAGAAGCACAAATATGTGAGGAGGCAGTTGAGTTTTGTTCATATTTTCTTTCAGGATTAGATCCTATTGGACTTAGGTCACTCAATTCAAGAGAAGACATACAAAGTGATAGACTACTGTCAGCAAGAACATACGTTAATCCCGATGTGCAACAACTGAAGCAAGCACATCTTCACGTTTTACAGAACACTGAAGAAGTGCACCCATACATAGAGTAAGCATTCATATGATTATATACTGCCATCAATTTACCCTCGAGGAACCTTTTTAATGTATGAAACATTTTGTAGACAACATTTGAACCAATTAAGATGGAAAATCGAAGAAGAGCCAAAAATGAACTATGGCTACAAGTTGAACATGATCAATCATTCGGTGCATGGTTTAGGGATTAGGTACTTAAACAATCAAAATTCATTTTCTTTTCGTCTAATTGTTCAATATTTAGAATGACTGACTGTTCTCTTCAGTAGGTGATGAGTGAATTACAGGAAGGAAAGGTTCTCTCGAACACCATATGTATGAATCGTTTCATAGTTTATTTGAGAATCAACCGTTGATTACATGAGTATTGGGTTATTTCACAATTCACATTTACAATCGTTTCATAGGTTATGTTATGACTTATGGGTTATTTCTCAATTCACATTTACAATTACATGAGTATTGTTACTAACAGTCTGTTGGGTTATGTTTTAAATCACATTTATGTTTGCAATAATGGTTCATTCAGATGACGATCATGTTGCTACACCCCATGAAAGAGGGAAAACTAGTAGCCAGAAAAAGAAACGTGGCCCTACGGGTATTATGTCATGCGGTTCATGTGTGACATAATTTCGCCGAGGAGTACTTCTATTGTAGATGTTGTAAGTATTAGAATTTTAAAACTATCGTTATGTCATTGTTTGGAATCAAAATCATTCTTAACCACTTTATTGTCTACAGATGAAAAGTTTACCTCGTACATACTCGCAAGATGAAATTGATGAAGTTAGATCGGAATTGGCGGAGTTCCTTTCTAAGCACGTACATCGTGCTTAGCGTCAGATTATATATAAACTTTTTTGATGTATTTTGTGGATCTTTTTTGTTGATATAATTTTGTTCAACCCGAACGACACATAAGTAAATATTTAAGCACATTGTTTTTAACAAACTGAAGCAGCAAAGATGTAAGTTCATGGTTATTGTATCACATTTATATATATGTGACCGGCTTATAATTAGGTGGATATGAATGTGTGTGTTTTTTTGTTTCTTAGGAAGAGTCCTATATATATGTGACTGGCTCATGGGAATCTTTTGTATGGTGGCCTACTGCATTGAAATATGGATCTTCTTGCAATCAATTAACTGCACAAGGTAATTATTTGCTTGCATCCTTGAGGTTTTATTTTTTTGAATAGTGTGTGGTTTGTTCATGTTCGTAAACGTGACAAATTGCCAATTGCTAATTCGACTTGGTTCATTAGCTTTGACTGTTTAATATATGGATTGAGGATTGGAGCTGTAGGTTAAGCATTGTACTTCATTTACAAAATATTCTTTTTTCTCTTTTTTCAATATGTTAACTAAGGCTGGTTAAAAACTAGTTTAAAATGATTTTGTTTTCTTTAATTTTCAGAGGGAAGGTTCAAACTTTTTAACTTTCAGTTTGGTATATATTAAGTTTATTAGTGTTTTACAAGTTGGTTTCCTTAATTTAAGTTGATCACCTGGATGGGCCTTAGTTTGGATCTTATTAATCAGCTCACAAAATAGTGTCATGTATTGAGTAGTGCTAGTTAGGCTTAGACAAAAAAGTGATGCAACCTGATTATACCAAGTTTTAGTGCATATTCAAACCACAACATAAAAATTGTATTCTTTTAAGTCAAATGTGCATAACACAACTGATTATTACATATATATCATGGATTAAATTAGATGTTCTTTACTTTTATATAGCAAATGTTTGTAAGAAATGTAGGGGTGGAAATTGGTTTCAGGTTATTTAAGGAATGTCCACAGTTAGATGACAAGCAAAGAAAACAGCTGTAAGTTCTCTTGTGGATTTGATATAACAGCCTTCGGTGGACTGCAAGGGGGGAAAGGTGGGTTATTTAAATTAGAAGTTGTATATCATACATGGTTGGTGGAGGAATGATCGGGCAGTTACTAAGGCTATTTATGAAGCATGGTTATATTGATCTATGCCTGAAATGCTTCTTTTTCTTCATTTTTCTATTGTTTGGCTTCTTAACCAGCTTAGGGAATACTTACTAAAATGGCTGGTGGAGGAATGATCGAGCATTTACTAAGGAGGAAGCGAAAGATCCAGTCTAGAGTAAGAACGTTACCTTTTTTTTGCTTCTTTTTCCTTTGGAGATCTCATTTGATAAATCAAATTGTACAGCTATAGTTTTTTGTCAAAATTGTGAAATTGTGCTATCTTAATATATCCATCTTTCTCAACCCTACTCAAACATTGATCACCCTGGAACTACAAGGTGGGAAAGAAGATTCTTATTGAAGGTAAGCACTTTGCTCATTTGGTTGTTTTGAAGTTTGCTGCTACATATGGGTGTATTTGAATTGATTGGAGTTATTTGAATGTGTTTGGTTTTGGTTGATTTATAGTTCATGAATTGTTTTGGTGTCTAAAGTTTAGTTCTAATATATGGATAGCTGCTCTTGTTGGTCTTGAAATGGATTTTTGTGATTAGAACAAGTGGATGATTTAGTCTAATGATCAATGCATGCTGCAAACAGATTTGTAACTGCTCTTGGTGCGGTCCTCACACTGAAAAGATGAAGAAATACGCATGTCTTCTTAGTTCTTGTTTAGATGCTTCCTTGTGATGGAAAGGGTTCCTACTTTTAGATTCTTCCATGTTAATCGATGATGTTGTTTTTTTATTGTAGTATTGCACATACTTTAGAATTGTGTATTTTGTTTAGGTGTTCATGCATATGATATAATGGCTTCAGGTTCAAGTACTGCTTAATGTTGAAATATTTCATAATATCTAATGCTTGTGAAAGATATATTGATAGGTAATGCTTTTCGATTTTGTAACTTTGTCATGCATGTAGTGTTATCGATGCATGTAGTGATAGGTAATGCTCAATTTTGAATTTTTCTTTAAGAGTTGTACTCACTTGTCCTGTGATGGATGCTTATATTCATGGTTGTTTATGCTTGTGCAGAAAATTTTGTTATATGTATTCTAATTCTATTTACAATAGTTTTGATTAAGGGCTGGAATTCCGTACTTGTAAATTGTTGAAACTTGATTGGAAATGTACGAATATTACAAAGTGTATTATAGCGTCTATATATTAAAGTGTTGGTTATTTGTTTCTATATGGGTGTGATGTATCATAACATTTTTGTCATTGAAATGGTTCGTATAAGAGCGGCAATAAGAACAGGAAAAAACGGTAGTAATTGAGAAATTTGCAACAGGAAATAAATGTCATAATATATGAATTTGTCACAGTCATTAATTGTCGTCAACGCCAAAACAATGACAATTTTTTTATAAAATAACTGTCATGATTGCCCTACATGTGACAGGAAAAAAATATCGTTAATAGCGAAACAATGACAATTTTTTTTTAAAAAAACTCACAAATGCCTTATATTTGACAGAAAAAAAATGTCGTCAATAGCAAAATAATGACATTTAACTTTCTAGAAAAACTATCACGATTGCACTATATTTGACTGAAAAAAAATGTCGTCAATAGCAAAACAATGACATTTAATTTTAAAAAAAAAAACTGTCACGATTACCCTATATTTGACGGAAAAAAATGTCGTCAATAGCAAAACAATGACATTTATTTATAAAAAAACTGTCACGGTTGACATATCCGTGATATTTAAAAATTGTCATAATTAACGAATTTGCGACATTTTTTAAACTGTCGTTAATACGCAAATGATGACAGTTATTTAAATATGACAGTTATTTGTTGTCATAAAATAGTAATTAACTACATTTATTTTCTGTCATGAAATAACTTATTGCGACAGTTTTTTAAAACTATCATGGAATGACTTTCCATGACTCCCGCTTCTATGACTGAAAATAATTGTCACGAATTTTGTTCGTGACAGAAAATAACGGTAGTCGTAGACCATTTTTGTTGTAGTGCACATTTAGAAATAGACCTTATTATGTCATTGCTCTCAGGAGGCATTTTTTCCCTATGGCTGGAGTTCCTAATCTGGCTATAGTTGAGGGTGTAGATAATGAGAAGGTAAATATTTAATCCAATTCTATACTATTTTTAAAAATATTATTTATGAAGTTTTTTTCTTTTCTCTTTTGGTTGGAACATGAAACAACTTCTTATTGATAGAATGAAAAAAAAAATCATACTTAAATCGTACATTATTGTACATGCCTTTTGAAATGTGGCTTGTAATGTGATATAAAGATCATCATGCAGCACAATAAGTTGCTTATGGTTCCTATTTTTGGTTAAAAAAATAACTTTATGTTATGGATGATGAACAATGTAGTTGGTAAAATTTATGGTTTTCTACTAGTAAGGAGCTAAATCTTTCTGATGTTTTAAAAAAAGAAAAAACGAGAAAGAAAAGATGTTTTGTGTTCTGTCACCTCTAAGATTACTTGATGTGGTTGTGCTTCTGCAGCTTGAAAATCACCTTGATCGTGCAGTTTCAAACCTCGGAAGGGATCCATTAAAGGTTCTAGTTCAAGTAAAAAGATTGGTATGTAATGGAGATGATGATCCTATGATATATTGTTGTATTCTCTTCATATGATATATTTGAAGACCTGACACTATCATTTCTATTTGTTAGTGTGTAGGACTTTCCTGTTTAATGCGAATGTGTACTCTGAGTTGCTTGTCTTGTTCCTGTGTAAAATATATTTGTTTCTTGCTTGACTTTGTCATTTATATGACTTCAAATTGTTGCTTTACTAATACTACTTGACTAGGTGATTGTTTACTTGACTAGGTGATTGTTAGGACATTTCTTATGCAATTTTTTAAAAATAAAATCATTGCTACTTTTTTCATGGTGTTACCTTCTTCTTTTGTAAGAAATGTTGAGTGTCCAACTTGTGGTAATTGTACACTTTCACATTAAATCTTTGTTTACTTCATATTACTCTGCAGCACCACCTGATGAATCAAATATGATAACAACTGCTACACCAACATATGTAGCTCGGGGTAGCTTCTATGTTTCTTTCCTCTTTCCATGTATACTCTTGTGTCTTCTTGTGACTATATTTCTACATCTAGTATGTAGATCATTTTTATGAGGGTGGGTCTGATTAGGATTATAATTAGAAGTTCTTTTACTTTATAGTATAACTGTAATCTGTGGCAATTTATAGATTTATGACTCTACATGTTAGACTACTAATAGCAACAATGTCTATTTTTTTAAATAAATATATTTTTTGGTTTGGAGCAATTTATTGATATAAGACTTTTTGTATGGTTGGTAGCAAAATGTTGGTTCCAATGTACTTATTTTAGACTCGTTGGTAGCAAAAGATGTCATTGTTTATTCTTTTTGTATGTAAACTATCCTATACCAAAAATGGTTATTAGTCAATCCTATTGTACGAATATTACAAACTATATGAAAATGTTTATATATTAATTAAAAGTGTTGACTCTTTATTTCCATATGGATGTGATGTATTAGAAATACTTTGTGATTGAACTGGTTAGTGTAATGGCAGGACGACAAGAAGAACATGAAATGTCATTAATGTATTTTATTGTAATAAAAAATGTAGTAATAAAGGAATATATAACATTTGATATTTTACAAAACTGTTAAAATTATTCTTGACAGAAAAAAATGTCAAGTTATCTGAATTTGTGACATTTTGTAGTTGTCGTCAATATTGAAACAATGACGATTTTTTAAAAAACTGTGTCACGATCAACATATTCTTGACATGAAAAAATGTCATTTTATACAAATTCGACATTTTATAACTACTCTAATATGTACGAGTTGATGACAATTATTTTTTGTCATAAAATACAAAATAATGACGGTTATTAATTATTTGTCAATAATACTACATATGTGACATTTATTTCTGTCATAAAAACACTTACTGTGACAGTTTTTTAAAACTGTCGTAGATAGTCCTTCCATTATAGATAATTCTATAACTGTAAATAACTGTCACACATTTTATTTATGACAAAAAATAACTATCACCGTAGACCATTTTTCTTGTAGTGGAGCTCCACGACTCAGCCATTAACTAGTTTTTGTTTTGTAGATTTCGATTTGACGATCTAGTTATTGTTTTCTTTCATTGATGGTTGGAGGTTCGGGAGCAATAGTTATCTAATAGTTGGATTTCTAATAGAAACTAGAACATACCCAAAACACATAAATATATCATTATAACTCATAGAAAGGTAACTTCAATTCTAATCTTAAGCTCCTATCTTTCACTTGCTAATCTTAAGCTCCTATCTTTCACTTGCTAACTTAAGGATCATAATTTATGACAAGCATCACATTGGTATGGATATTTTGTTCTTTGCAAGTTCATCTTCTCTCCTCCAAATAAATTTGATGTTGCTGTCCCGTGAAGCTCAAATGCATATTTTTTTATTCATGAAAAGTAGGCCTATAATCATAACCTTCTGAAGATAGTTTTATATTTTGGAAAAGGTTATTGTTTACATATATGAGAAAGAGACGTAAGATAAAATTATGAAAGAAAAAGTTAGAATACCCTTTATTCCAAATGACCACACGATTCCAAGAAGCACAACCAAGGTTTTATAAATACATACACAATAAATTTATTGATCACACATCACAAACGAAGGGTTAGTGTGGAAACCATATATAGATTCTTTCACAACCCATTTCTTTATTTTAGAAAAGCATCATCTTTGCGCTTTAAAACAGCAAATAATTGGACCTTTTCATGAAGCTTTTCATTGATCTCCTCAGGGTAATTTGAGAGCTTTTTTATCACTCTTTCAAACATTTCATCAATTAATTCCTTCTTTTTGAAGTGTTGAATGAAAGTACCCTCCATTGCAGCTCTTACATGATTGATCCACACTCGAATGTCTATGTTTTCTTTCAACCACGTTGCTGGTTCTGCTAGTTCTATTCTCTCGATGCTAAAATGTCCATCTTTTTCTATCAATTTTCTCATCTTTTTTGGGCAAGGGATGAATATTGGTATGTTGAATGAGTCCACCTCATCTTCATTAAGAAGCCCCTAAGACCAAAAGAATAATAATCAATTTTCATAATTTTACAAGTTTAACATTTATTTCAACAATAAATGAATATTGGATAGCTAAATTTCACATTGAATATCAGCAAAGGGAATAGAGATAGATTTCAATTTATTTCTCTTTTTGTCCTTTTTAAATTGTAAAATCAAAATAATTTTCAATTTCAAAATTAAAAAAAAAATGTTGAACTAGTTGTTTTAAAGTACAAATTGGAGTGAGGGAGAACCAAAGTCCTCCTAAAGTCCATGCAAATGCTAATTGAGTGTTGGCAAATGTTCAATTAGTTTCATGCATATAATAAAATAATGTCATTTATTTTTAAAATTGACAATGATATGCTAAATATTTTACAAGATTGATCATGACCAAATTAAGAGTGATCGAATCCATATTTTAGAGACAATTTGTAAGATTTAGCAAAAATTAAAGAGCAAATTGAAAATATAAATTATCTTCATTTTTAATATTTATTTAATTTAGGAATAGGAAAATATGAAATTGATAGGAGAAAAAGGGTAAAATAGAGTAAATATAGCAAATTTAAAAGCAGAGCCCACTGATATTCATCTCGTATATCTAATTACTTTCATATTTTCAGTATATAAAAAATGCTATAGATTATTTTTTTCAATTTATCATTTCATGCCATTTTCTTATTTTCTTATTTATTTTAATTGGTGGTAAAATGAGTGAAAAAGAAATTGATTAATTTCCAACTCAAATAAACCTTCAAACAAACTAGTAACATTTTTATATATAATTTTCATTTCTGAAATTTTATATTTACTTTTACAATAAGTATTACAAATTTCTTTCATATACTACTGATAAAAGTATAATTTTACTTTTTTAAAAATTTTTGAAAGTCACTTGAAATATTTAAATATTGAGTTTTCTTTTGTGTTTTTAAGAATAATATTAAGTCTAGGAATATTTTTTTATATATAAAATGCAAAATATAAGAATATTTTATAATTTAATCTATAAATAACAAAATAAAGTACCCTAAAGCAACATGTGAGGCATCTTTCATATTCAAAGGAAAACGTAAAGATACAACTTGATACAATCATTCAAGTTGGGATGAAATTGAAGATTTAAGATTAAAATAAATACAAAATTTTAAGGGAAAAAATGCTTTTTTTTCCTACAAATCAATTGAAAATGGAGAAATTATATATATATATATACACACACAGAGAGAGAGAATTTGATGAATATAAAAAAAAATAAAAACTATCTATAAAATATAATAAAGTTTTTATATAGATCGATGAATTTTGCAATATTAAGTAGTTTCATTGTTGTGCTATTTTTTAGAATGTATGTGTGAAAAAAAGTGTAATACCTCTTTAGCCATATCGATGAGAGCGAAAGCCAAATTATCATAAAGAATCCGAAACGGAAGTTGAGAAGGAGAAACGCCGTCACAAACCCCTAAACTAATCATCACCATAATTCCTCCACCCACCATTTCTTCAGCCCTAGCTTTCAAAAACCTCTCCATATCCGCCGAAAATCTCCCCGCATACGCCTCCACCACTCCCTCCGCGGCCCCTATATAGTGAATCCTCCCTCCGTTCCACGCCGCTGATCTTTTATCCTTTACTTCCTCCGGCACCGCCGACAGCCAGTGGATCGAGTACGCTGAGTGGACCAAGTGCAGCGAGGAGTCCGGGAAGAGACGGCCGTGGAACGATCCCGGCGCGGCGGCGGCGAAATAGTCTCGATCTGGTGGAAGAGAGAGGAAGAGAGCGTTGAAATCATTGGAGATTTGGTCGTTGAAGAAGACTTGGAAATGTGGGGAAATGTTAGGGGAATTTGATTTTATGGCGTTGACTATGTATTGCATTGTCCAGAATGTGTTTGGTCCTGCTGCGCATCCTAAATCGGCGAGACGAATCGTGTTTGATGAAGAAGAGGAAATTAGGTGTGTTGTGTTGAATTTTTCTTTGATTTCTTCTTCGACTTTGATCCTTACTATGTCTACAAATGATTTCTGGAAAAGAAATGATCATCGTATTGGTAGAGTTCATATTCCATGTTACTCACGTTAAATGGCTGAAATGAATTACAACAGAAATACAACTAAACTTTGTCTATAATAATAGTTATCTCCACATCTAATTTTTAATCCTTGATATAAAATAACATTTTATTTTAGATGGTTATTCAAATTTCGACATTTCAAGAGGTGTGATAGTGACTAAAAACAGAACAATCTAAACACTTGAACACCAGTGCCATTCCAAACTCCTAATAAAAACTATTGGTTCTAGATTATTCCACAAACAAATTTACGTGGCTTACACCGTTTGAAATGATTAGACAAAGAATAGGTATCGTCATGTCGTGTTGGTGTCCACCGTTCTTGGCCCTTCATTCATTGAAAGAAAATTTTGACTTGGGTGATAATTGAAAAAGATACAATCCAAACGCGCCACCACACTATAAATTCTAATAAAAGAATGTGATGTGGTGTGTAGTGTGCGCCATTTTAAGTTATTTCACAAATAATTCACAATTAGTTGAAAAAAAAATACTTAGAACAATATGATGATAATAAAAACAAGAATCCAACCATTACCACACTGTTTCAATTATAATTCTAAATAGAAATGGTGTTGTGTGCACGTTCTAAGTCATTTGTGACACATATTTAAAGGTTCAAATATAGGATTTAACTTAAAATAGATATATGATAAAAGAGAAGAACCTGATAGTGGGAGTTTTTGGAGTAGCTATGGGAACCATGGCCTCCATTTGCAGGGCAGGAATCAAGAGAAGCTCCTTTCATAGCTCCACCTGATCACTTTGGCCAACCACTTTCTCATTTTATACAAAAACAGGCCCAATGAAAAGTACTTCAATGTCCTTGCAATCATCCTTTTAATTATGAAAAAGAAAGCTCTTTAGATGATAGTATTATAAGGAGTATATATATATTTATGTATAATTGTGGTCCATATTTGTCTTTTACAATATATAATATAGACTAAATTAGGAGAAAAGATACTATCAACTTTGCTATTTGATTAGAACATATATTCATTATTTCAAAGTTGCAGCAGTACCAATTGGCAAGAATTTGTCGTAGCCTTTTACGATCAAATAATATCCATAATTACCAATAAAAAAAATACTTGCTACTGATAGACAGAGTTGACTCACAAGGAAGGACAAATATAATATTGAACAAGTTAAGTATTTAGCTAAACCCGTTAATGAGGATTTTTGTGTTCGTGTGAGAATTAAAGGCCGGGAAAATAAAGTGCAAAAAATGTAAAAGACAGAGGGCTTGGGGATTAGAAACTACCAAATTGTTGGATTGATCATAGGAGTATTTGAAAAAATTTCTTTCATATATCTGTCTAGCCTACTTGTTGCAATCCCACCAATTGGATTTCACTAAGATGGATATTAGGGAAATTGCCAAAAATAGGTCAAATTTGGAGGAATAAAAGATCTTTAGGATTCATTTCAAAAAGATTGAGTTTTAGGACAAATTAGGGGTGAAAGGTCTAAATTTTCCTTCATTAATTTTCTTCACTTCCCTTCTCTTCAACCTAAAACAAAACCTAAAGAAAAAAAATACGATCAAAACCAACCTCTCGATATCTAGCCTCTTCATCTCTCTAACCTATTTCAAACTCCCTTTCTCTCAATCTCTTTTGTAATTCCATAGATTATTTAACTAATTTTGTTCAAGTTCTCGTGTTGTCCGGTAAGTTTTTAGGTTTTTTGTTTTTTTGTTACTTTTTCCTCCGAATTGTGCTATGTTATATAAATATATTTTGCTCTCTTCTCTTGGTGGAACATTTGAATCTTAAATGCATAAATCTAATATAATTTTTAATTATTTCAAATTGCTTTAGGGTTATTTCAAAGCATGTCAGCAAGTTATTTGTTTGTTTTTCATCTTCCAAACATCTTGTCATACCTTGCCTCGAGCACCTGCTTGCTTGGCCCGAGACGTCGTGTGAAGCCAACCGATATCACTCACTTCAAGATCGACACCAACTGACCCAAAACTTAACCTTAAAACAATGAACAACAGACGAAGCTATAATACCAAAACTTTATATAAGTTCATGTACAAACGAAACATGGCCTTTAACAACAAAGACAAACCCACAGCTAACCTTTATGAAACCTAAGTCTGAAACCACAAAAATCAACTAAACAAAATTATAGGATAACAAGAGATCTTATTTACAAACCAAAACACAACACCAGATTCCCAAACCTAAATCTAACATTACAAAGACTAACAAAATTATTAAACAAAACACATACAATAGCAGACCCAACTCCTTAGTAGACAGATATCAGCAAATCAAGCTCCAAGTACACGGTCTCTACCTAGAAAGTGGAAAAACATTTTAAAAGGATGGGCTCAACGATCCCAGTGAGTGGTAACTTTTCTAAAATACCTTTCACAAATATTTATACAGTAATATATAAATCCTTTAAAAAGTAAGTGATAAATTGTAACTTGAAAGCTTAAATCTTAAGGCAAATCTTAGAAATAATGCTTCTAAAATCCTTTGAACAGTAAACCACAAATTATAATCATAACATGAGAGTTTAACCTTTTTAAAGCATTTAAAAGAAAACAGTAACATAAAACTTTGCTTTTCCTACTCGGAAATCAAGTATCTACTCCTATGAGATAGTAGAGATTACTCGATACCAACTGGTCCATAAATAACAGAGAGGGGCATCCTCAATCTTTGTTCCTACGAGGTAGGCGTCCCTAACTCGTTCCTACGAGATAAACATCCCTAACTCGTTCCAACAGATAAGTGTCCTTACCTGTCGTTGGCACCTTTTAATCTTGCCTTGTTAAGGATAGATTTTGAGACATCTTGGTTCCGATAAAAACATTATAAAATAATAAACCTTAAACACTCTTGAATAAGCCTTTAACAATATTCCTTTGATAAATTCTATTTTCCAGTAAGCTTAAACATTTAACATGTAAACAATATGCTTGATTAAACACCCTTAAACAATAACATTGCTTGAAATACTTTCATAACATGCTTGAAAATTATTCATGACATAGCTTAAACAGTATAGATAAATCATTCATAAATCATGACTTAATTAAGAATATGCTTTAAATCACTTTAATAAAACATTTTTCACTCACAGATACAAACTTAAATCCTCGGCTTATAAATATATCTGATCTCTTCTTGATCTGAAAATATGGTAAAATAATCCAAAAAATTCTCTTTTACCAAGAAAAATACCAAAAGTGTACTTACAAAATCCAAAAACTACTCAAAACGCCTCATGACACTATCTAGTGGCATGGGTGGGCGGCAGGGCCTTGGATGAGCACTAAGCATGTTAACCTCAAAAAAGGTTGCCACACGCATTGGGCATGCTCGTGTGCTAACCTTACGCACAGCCCCTCTTCTTTGCATGTTTCCTTGGTCGTGCGCATCTGGCGCACAGGCTGTGCGTCCAACACCAACAACCACAAACACTGACCTCTTAGTCCCAAAACACCTACCCATCTCGTCTAGTCTTACCTTGTCACTCAACTAGCCTCCCCTTTGCCCAGAACCTCATTTTTCGTCTAGAAACTTAACCCCACTTTGAAAACTCATAACTAAAAATTCAAAACTCTTTTGAGAAAACTTCCTTCTACAAAAATTCTTACAAACGTCCTAACTTCCCTACCTCAAAATTTTAGCTTTAGATTCTAAAGGATGAACTCTACAGCCCTCTGGAAGTTCGCCCTACACAGATTCACCCGAAATCTGACCTTCCTCACTTTCTTCAACTCAAATTCAACCCTCCCTTGCTCAAAATCATTCTGCAGCTCTAAACTAAAAATTGGACTCAATTTTTTATCTTTTGAGAGTAATTTCAGCCAAAATGCATGAGTGAAATGAGAGAAAATTCAATCTGATGAGACTTATTTATACTAATTCTTGCATGAGAAATTCTTGACACCTGTCGCTTACTGAAATTTAACTTAAGCATGCAAAGGCACGTGGAATCCACTTAATTGACTAATCATCTCGCCAAACTTCACTCCAAAAACCTAACTAAAACGCCAAAAGTCCCTTAACAAGTCCAAAACACCTACTGACATTGCCTTGCTATCCTCCAATGTGAAACCCCAAATTTTTGGATGCTTGGATTTTATTAAGAATAAGAGAAAATAAGATTTAAGGGACTAAGGAAATTAAAATCTTTGGAAAAGTTAAAGTTTAGGTTGAAGTCAAAGTTAAGAAAAGTTGGAAAAATTGGCTACGTGTCAAAAGTATGGTGTTGGGTGTTTAGAGGTTAGTGTGGACAGCCAAAGGGACCATATAATCTCTAATTGATGTTTGTTGGGCGGCCAAGGGAAGGAAAAGAACCTCTAAAGAGGTTAGCTTGTGTTTAAGGTTGGGCGTTTTAGGTAATGTATCATGCATTTAGAGGTTATTTTTGGCTTGTGGCTAGGTGAGAAGAACCTCCAAATGGGTGTCTTTGGGCGAGAAGGGTGATATGCGAGAAGACTTAGAGGTTAGTAAGGGGCTTTGGGCATTTAAGGTTGGCGAGAAAGAAGGATTTAGAGATTATCTAGGTGTTTGGATGGCTTTGCGAAAAGGCATGTGAGCGAGAAGCATGGACTTGCGAATTGACTTGAGAGGTTAGTAAACTTATTTTGGGCGATAAGGCTTGTAGTTATGGAGGTTATTAGGCATTTAAGGTTGTCATGCAAAATGGTCAAAGAGGTTAGCCATGCGTTTTGGACATGCATGTGGTAAGCTTAAAGCAAACGGTTTAAAGTTAATCCAAGTGTTTACATATTATTAACATGCATTTTGAGGTGGAAAGGTAGTTTGAGGTGTCTTAAGGAGGTTTAAGGGTGGATTAAGCAAGGTTGAGGTGTCCAAATAATTTCATGCAAGGATTTCTATAAATAGCTAACTTCAGCAAGGACTTTCTCACAACTCACTTCGACATTTTCACTCAAATTGGTCTTGAAAGTTAAAAAATTGTGTCTATTTTGTGAATGAGGGCTGCTGTGCATTTTAGATTCAAGGAGGTTTGCGTTTTGATCAAAAGAAGGCAAGAAGGTCATTTCTTTGGTGAATCTAAGCAAGGTGCATTCGAAGTGGGCTGCAGGACTCGTCTTTTGGAATTGGATTCTAAAATTTTGAGGTAAGAAGGTTAAGTCATTGAAGAGAAACTATGTAGAAGAAAGTTTTGTCAAAAGAGTAATGAACTTTAAGTTATGATTTTTCAAAGTCGGGTCATGCATTCTAGACGAAAATTAAAGTTGTGGGTTGTATATCAATGTTATGCATTCTAGGCAAGATGGACTTGATTTTTTGGTCATAAAGGTTATTTTGTGTTGTTTTGAGGTTTGGGCTGTTGTGATATTTTTGGGAATTTTAAGGGAACTTTTGGATATTTTCATGTTCAAGGAATTAATTAAGGATAAAATATGAATTTTTAAGGACAAGGAGGACTAGGAGGAATTTTCAGCCAAGGAGTTGTACAAGTATTGTAAGTAACATCATGTTTTAAATGTTATTTATTAAACATGTTTTCAAGCTTTACAAGCAGTAGCTTGTGAAATGATTTACTAAGCATGAATTCGAGTGAATATTTCAAGTTATGTTTTATGATACATGTTTATGAACTATTTTCAAGTTTGAATGATTTCATGATCAAGGAAATATTTCAAATACTTTCAAGAAAATATTTCAATGTCTTCAAATGTTTTTATCCATATCTGAATATAACATGAGACCTATTGTATACATGTGGTTAACTCCATATTGATGGTAGGGTTGACGAACCTATTTTTAACTATGGGCCGTCAGGAAGGGTATCTATTTATACCTTAAAGGAGGGGGATAACTTCCCAACGACTGTCCTGTCTTCGGATGAAAGGGTAAATACTGCCAGTGGTTATGGTGGATTGTATTCAAAAATATAAAAGACTCCAATGTTTCCATTGTTTCATATTATGCAATGACTGTTTATTGATAAATGTATTTAAGCTTCGGTTTTATACTAAAATGTTAATGAAAACCTGTATTCTAGAACCGTTGCTCACTAAGTCTTTTGACTTACCATTTCAAAAATATTTTTCCTCTTTCCAGGTACAGATTGTGGATCTCCGTGTGCTGAACATACTGCTGCCAAGCCAACTTAGTTTTTAACCATAAAAAGGAATTTTTTACTTTAAATCATTACTGTATTTATTCAAATATATATACATTCATGTTTGATATATTTTTACATGGTATTTATAAAAGGAATTGCAAATGGGTCACACTACAATTTTAAAAGTGTTTCAAGTTAAAAGGCTTCCACTGTTGATTGTTTCACGTTTCTATGTCATGTGTCAGTTGAGGTTGTTCTGGAGGTGAACAGCTTCAGCTGACATCACGCCACGTCTCAAGATGAGCAAGCAGGTGCACGAGGCGGGGTGTGACATCCAAGCTCTTCTCGTGTGCCATGCTAACCTCGTTTTCCTTGTCACCCAACCTCTCAAACGTCCACAAAACCTCTAACTGACAGCCTTTCTATCCTGTCAAAAACATCTTTTCTCGCCCATGACACTCCTTTGGAGCTTCTTCATGCCTAATCAGAAGCAAAATAACCTCCAAACGCCTAATGCACATGCCTTGGCTGCCCAAAAAATCCCAATATAACCTCTAAACAAATTGACATGACCTAAACGTCCAATGACACTTATTTAGAGGTTATTTCCATTTCTTTGTCCGCCTACACCAAACCAAGAAAACCTCTAAACCATAAACGCCTAGCTCCACTTCCTTTGACACTTAACCAAAAGTTTTCCTCCTTTAACTACTTGTCTTAAATATTTTCACCACTTCAAAGGACTTAGAGTTTCTTCCAAGATTTAGGGTTTACACATCTCGTAGGCATCTCGCAGGTTCTTAAGTTCACATGCTTAATCTTAAATGAATTATATACTTGTGCTTATGTGATTTAGGGTGCTTTTAGCTACTGTTTTTTGCATCTCGCAATCTCGAAAACATCTCGCAGCTTCCAAAATTTAAATGCCCAAGGTTGAATTAGTTATATACTTATTTAGGGTGCAACTATGCATGTTTTATTTAGTTTTTAGCTAATGTTTTTAAATCTCGCGAATAAGTCAATACACTTTTTTATGTGATATGTCAACTTCTAACTTCATATCAATTTTTGCAAGAACAAAAAAGTTTAAGGTGGCTTAAAGATGTCACATGTTCGAATTTTAGTGCATTACAGTGGTATATAGGATGGGATGTAGAAAATATGAAGGAGGCATGTTAAAAGGCATTGTTGTCAGTAAAGAAATAACACACATAGATTTACAAGCTGAATTATATGACTTTGCAAAAGTTGACCCTACAGAGTTCGACATAAAGATAAGATGCATATATAAGATAAAAGTGGAAAATAAAGCTCCTCCATTTGAGTTAAGCAATGACCGTGATTTGAAGTTTTATATTCTTAGTGAAAATCCATTGGAGGTCCCCCTATACGTCTCATTTGAGCCTAGAAGCAATCAAAGCAAGAAAGTGTTAAATAAAGATTCAGTATCTGGGAGCAACCAAGTTCATAACTCAAACCCCATCCTCCAATTGCAATGGATACATTAGATGAGAATGACTTCATACTGGGCTTGTGTGATAACATGATAGGAACCACTTCGGCTATATGGAAATCATATGAGTCATATGATTCAAAAGATGATAGTTTTACATGGGAGCTAGTTGAGATGAACAATGAATCATTTGACATCCCACAACAAAGAGATGCTCCCACAAGAGATTGCAAAGGAAAATCTAAAGTTCACTACAGTTCTTCTAGCCGAAAGTTGAAGGAAAAAAGAAATGATTGGTCTAAAGAAAGCTCTACAAGTGAGGAGTTGGATGTAGGACATATTTTTTTTTTGCAACAGAGATTTGCTAATGAGATTAGTGTCTTGGAAATGAATTTTGTTTTTCATTTTGTAGTAAAAAAGTCTAAAAAAGAGGTTCTTTTTGTTAGATGCATTGACAACAAGTGTGGTTAGAGATTGCGAGCGGTGAGATTGAAGGATTCAAATATATTCAAGGTTAAAAAGTATGTCAAAGTTCATTTGTGTTCTCTTGAATTTTTTAATCTTTACCATAGGCAAGCAAAATTTTGGGTTGCTGGAGAATTAATAAAGTCCAAATTCAAGGGAGTCAGTTGCCTATACAAACCACATGATATCACATAGAAGACATAAGGCAAGACTATGGCATAAATATAAGTTATGAAAAAGCATGGCGTCCCAGAGAAAATGCATATGAACGAGTGTGAGGGTCTCCTGAAGGGTTATATAATATATTGCTTAGATAGCACTCAAACTTACGAATCCAGGTACAATATTTCACATGAAACTTCGTCAAATATCTTTTTATGGTTGTTGGTCCATGTGTCCGAGGATTCTTAAATTGCATTAGACTGGTCATAGTCATGTATGGAACATTTCTTAAGAACAAATATCGAGGTCAATTGATAGTTTCCGTTTGCTAATTAGATGGTAACAATCACATCTATCCTCTTGCCTTTCGAGTAGTTGATAGAGAAACGGATGCCTCAATACAGTGGTTCTTAGAAACATTAAAAGATGCAATAGGGGAGGTATCTAATCTAGACTTCGTGACAGATCGTAAAACATGCTTCTCTAAGGGTATTTCATCAGTTTTTCCCTATACATTCCACGACCTTTTTGTCAACATTTGACTCAAAATTTGAATAACAAATATAAGAATGACACAATATCTTGTTACTTTATTTTACAATGCATCGAGAACATATCGTGAATCAACGTTCTTAGAAACGTGGAGAAGTATTCTTGCATTTCCTAAAGGTTTAAGGAAATATTTAAAGGACGTTGGAATAGCACGGTGGTTTCGTATTCACTGCCGAGGAAGACAATATAACATGATGACAACAAATATAAACCTTAAATATAGTAGAGTCCATGAATTCTATACTGAAAGAACCTAGAGATTTACCTATTGTTTCATTCCTTGAACATGTTCGAGCTTTGTTACAACGTTGGTTTTGGGAGCATTGAGAAGAAGGCATTAAAGTGACGTCTACATTGACTAAATGGACAGAGTTAGTTCTACAAAAGAAACAAGAACGAGTTTTGACAATGAAGGTCAACCTAATTGACTGTTACCAATTTCATGTTGAAGATTTAGATAAGGAGGACGTCATAAATCTTCATACTCAAGAGTGCACTTGCAAGAAGTTTCAAGCTAAGCAATTACCATGCTCACATGTCATTGCTGCTATATAGGATCACAATAAAAATGTTTATAGTTTATGTACTAATTATTACACTATATTTGGGAGAGGCACGTTATGTTCTAGGGATCCAAATCATAAGGGATCGTACTAGCACTATCTCAGGCAACCTATATCGACAAAATGTTGGTTCGATATTCGATGCATAACTTTAAGAAGGATTTATTACCTTTCAAGCATGGGGTTCACTTATCTAAGGAACAGTGACCTAAGATACCTCAAGAAGTAGTAAAAGAAGCAGTTTGGCTTAGAAAGTTCTTGCATGATTTGGAAGTTATTCCAAATAGAGTGTAATCGGGTTGGGTTGGAAGACATTCTCAATCCAACCCATATTTTTGGGTTATATGGGTTGGCAACCCGAATAACCCAAATTTAGTTTCCAATCCAACCCATAAAATATGGGTTGGGTTGGGTTGGGTTGTCGAGTTGTGTTGTTTTTTTTTTTTTGTTTCTACTTTCTAATGAAAACGGAGGTGGACGACGAAATTGTGAGGAAGAAGACCAAAGACTGAGATGAGATGGAAGAGAAGAATCGAACACAATGAAGACGAGTGAGTGGGACGTGAGGAGATGAAAATTGAAGAGGGAGGAAGACCTAATTTTTAGATTTTGTTTTATTAAATAAATAATATATATATATAAATATAAATATAATATTATATTATATTAATTCGGGTTGGGTTGGGTTGACCCGAAGTTTTCAACCTTCCAACACAAGACCCAACCCAACCCAACCCGAAAAAATTCCATTTTTTTAACCCAACCCACATTTTAACCTAACCCAACCCAACCCTTATAATATGGGTTAGGTAGTCCGAGTTATTTGGGTTCAACACATATTCTTACACCCCTAGTTCCAAACATGAACATGCCCATCCCTTTCTATTGAGATAATAGTAAGGCATATTGCTGATCCATTTACAAAGACTCTCACAGCTAAAGTGTTTGAGGGTCTTCTAGAAAGTCTAGGTCTACGAGATATGTACATTAAGTAATCTAGGGCAAGTGGAAAATGTGTAATGGGTATGAGGATGCCCTAGTTTATTGTATTTCTATATATACATTTTATGTAATATACTTGTACATTTTACCATTTCCAATGTCAGAGGGCTACTTTATTATGTATACCCAAAGAGACTAGAGTTTTAGTCCAAGTGGGAGTTTGTTGGGATTTATGTCCTAAAACTCGTAGATTGTAAATATAATCCAATGACCGTTATTAATAAAGTGTTATTATTGTAATAATTGTTATTGACTACAATATTAGTTTTGTCTTAATAACACAAATCCAATCAACTAACATCCTAAGCTATTTAATGAACCTTGAACAGTATGTAAAGACATACAGGGATCAATTTTCAAGATCAGCTTAAAGGGTCTATAGTATTGGGATAAGGCTGGGTACCTTATCCTGGTAACACTATGGATACGACTCACTTTGTATTTGATACAAACGCAATGATTCAACGCATTCGTATAGTTGACATACAAGCGAGGGTATCCTGTGCAATGAGATTGCATAAGATCGGACTGCGAAATAGTAACCATTAGATGTAACTCCGTTAACTAGTTTGGTTTATATTTCACTAAGATGACCTAGGTAACTTAGTCTTAATCCTGAGTGTATTATGAACTCCTGCTCGTGAAGGATTATCTTTTGATTTGTATGGGTGAGAGTGGTCAGATCGCCTACTCAATAAGCTTATCATTTTGAGGACAAGACCGACTGGGGAGCTAGGAACATAATTACACAAGATGAAATTCACTTATTCCCTACTTTAGAGTAAGTAGATGAGTGTTCCCTTAAATGGTGTCTCCAGATCTTGAACAAAGCGCCCTACTCTCTCTATGGCATGAGAGGGTTTTCTATTTATTGGTAGGACCATAAACAGGTTGTCCATTAGAGGAGCACTAATATTTAAGGTTTAGAGGTAACCTAGGGGTAAAATGATAAATTAACCCAGCTAGTGTTACAAACACTCATAAAGGACTAACTTACTGTTATTGGTCTATATCCGTGGACACAGAAATATATCTACAGTGAGAAGAGTTCAATTGTGAGTTTTTAGTGGTGTGTACACACAGTTAACAAATATTGATTAATGTGGTTAATGAGTTTAGCCAATTAATCTCATATCGTTGTAGCTTCTGATCTGTAGGTCCATTAGATCCCCTTCCTAGCTCATAAAGGGTAATGAGATTCATTTTTATTGGTTGTAATTTGAAATGTTCAAATTTACTTTGGAAATTAGTTTATTGTATAGTGATACATTACAATATAAAGTTTATCAAATTTTAGTATATAAATTTAATTTTGGATATGATTAAAAATTAATTTATGAGAGATAAAATATTTGAATGAGTTCAAATATTAATTTTTAATGTGAATTGGATTCATATTAAAATTATTTGTTATGAGAAAAAATTATATTTGAATATGATTCAAATTTAATTTAAGTTAAATATAAGATATTTAATTTAGCTATTAATTAATTAGAGAATTAATTAATAGTTTAGTTTTATTTAATTAAATGTATAAGATATTACAGAGATATTCATTCAAATCTTATTTGAATGAAATATTAATTAAATATGATTTAATTAATTATATTAATATAAAGTGGCGTTTTTAAAAATAACAAAATAAATTAAAATATTTACAAGTTATAGTAAAATTTTGGATTCTATCACTGATAAGCTTCTATCACTATAGCATATCAATGACTATTAGTGATAGAATTTGCTATAGGTTGTAGATTTTGTAAAATCTACTATTTTTAAAAATTTCCCTAATATAAATCTACAAGATATTGGAAAGATATTTATTTAAAGAAGAATGATATATTAATTAAATATGATTTAATTAATTATATTAATATAAATCTATAAGATATTGAAGAGATATTCATTCAAATAAGATTTGAATGAAATATTAATTAAATATGATTTAATTAATTATATTAATTGTTAATTAATTAGTAGATTTGATAATAGAATCCCATGATTCTCTCTTACTCCTTTTCCTATTCCAAGAAGGAAAGAGAGTTATAAATATCTAGAAGAAAACAGTTTTCTTTAACGAATTTATCAAGAAAAAAAAAAGCCAAGGTTTTTGCTCTCTGCAAAAAGAAAAGAGTTTCTCTCAAATACCTCTAAACTTTTTTTCATCCCAATTGGTTCCAACAAACCAATCTCATTCCAGAGGATAGGAAGGCCTTCGACGAGTGGTGTCCCAATTCGGTGGTTTGCAGATTCAGAGACGTCAACAAAAGTAAGTTCTCGGTATCTTTTTAAATAAAAAGCATGCTTAGTTTTTATTTAGAATTTTGATTATAATTTTTTGCCAATGTACTGATATTTTGGGATTCTCAAATTAAATTGAGTAATGGTTCTGTAAAATCTTTCGCTGCCATAGAGCTTTTATCCCTTCAAAAACCTCACTAAGTTTTTTAGACTTATTCTTTAAAATTTATCTTCCAAGACTTAGGCGTTGAGGCCAAGATGAGAAGAAGTTTGGGCTTACCATGCGAATAGCTATTAGCCGTTTAGTTATACGCTTAAGTGTATTGTTTGTATTTTGGTCAAGTATTGTATCTGTATATTCATGTACTAAATGCCTTGTTGGTAATAAAAGTTAAAGTTTGTTTTATCTTTTACTCGTTAAGTTCTATATCGCCTAAAGTATATTTGTTAAATTAAGTGTTTTGGCGATAAAGCTAAATTAAGGAAGTCAAGACGAGTATCTTTGGTGTTTAACCGCGTCAAGGATACTCAAGTCACATCGCGTTTCGCAAGACACCAAGCAGGTCTGCGGGGCGAGGTGTGACAGCATCCCTTGGAGAATTTCCTGGTTCACTTCCTGTTGCTCAGGCTGCTAAGCTCAATACGCTCCTTTTACACATTGGCCCACTTTACTCCACCATGCAGTCCTTTTCTACATGGCTGCCTTTACTCCTTATGCGCAAATAATAGTTAGCTCCATTGATGGGAATAAGACTAATGGTTTACACACAAACATAACATTCATTCAACAAATATTAAACTTTACTTGAAACAATACTCAAGCTTTCTTTAGAAATCATTCCTTTTATAAACATTAACATAGGAACAACATTACAAAATAACAAGAAATTTAGAAGAAAACTTTAAAATCTTTAAACACTTGGAAAATCACTCACAACTCAATTTCCATTCTTCAGAACGCCTAACTTCCAAAAAAACTTTCGTCTTTCCTAGTGATTCTTTAGCAGAACAACACTTAATATAGAACAATACTTAATACTTTTCCTTATTGCTCTTATTCACGCCATTAGTGTAAATAGTTAGGAAAACGCATATTGTGAATACATTTATACTGTATACTTACACCACATATGATTTAAGATGCGAGATAGATTCATTTAGGAAACTAATTCCCTGTGTTTGAACCTGGACTTACCAGAAAATTTCTTTCGCCGCTTGAACTTGTATGAGAAAGAGGAAAACTTGTACGTTATTCATTATCATGCTTGTAGCAATGCATAGGTAGGATATGCACCTTTTATCACATAAGCCTAGCATAGACGCCATATTAAGTGGCATTATTAGAGCTTATCATGACATATTCATGAATGACTCCTGCAGATAACGCATATCTCATAAAAGAAAATGCATCAAAGTACCAGGTATAACAATTTTATCCTAAGATTTTCAGGTAAGAATGATAGACTAAAAGTACTATGAGATTCAACGAAAGGGACATGTTCGAAAATGAAATAGGGCTAGATGAGGCGAAATTAACATAAAAGAAATTTCTCTAACACTTAGAACGTATACAGACCATGCATAAATAATTAAATCACGAATAAACCTACCTTTGTGTCGATGTTCCAAATTCGTATTGGCTTGTTCTGATAAGGATGATCGTACAAGTTCGTATCACCAAAAGGCTGCAAAATCACAAGCGTTCTCTGACAATATCCACAAACAGAATTAAGAGGTGAGGTTTAAATTTACTGAAAGATAATTCATTTTCAAACAAATTTTATGAAGAAAGCTTGAGCAAATTCTGATGTTCATTGGGTTAATTTCAGGGTTCTCTGTTTTGTTTTTGTATTTCAGGGTGTACTGGTGGATTTAGGATCTCTATTTAGTATGGTTGGAAATATTATTCAATTTAATACAACTTTCATGAAGAAATCATGAACCAAAAATGACAAAAAATAAGTTACATTGTAGGGAAAAGTTAAAGGGGTCGTGGTACGCACGATTGTTGGAGTGGTTCAGTTTCGAGGGATACCTGAGATTATACACAGGGAACCAGATTTATATGTCTTGAGGTAAGTCTTAAAGGACCTCAAAATGAATATTTTGACATAAAGAAATATCATTTTGGTTAAGTATTGAAAGAGTTATGATCATTTGAATTTTGGTTGCGAATATGGAAAATTATGAGAAATGTGTCAAGTATGGATTTTTTTTTAAAGGATAGACTTCTTTAGCATTATCCTTAGTGAGCCATGTCAAGCATAACATTTGAAGATCATAATATTTAGGTTTCTAATACTTGGTTCTGGTTGTTTGACAGGCCAAGAGGAAATAGGTCAGATTTACACATCGGAAAACTAGTCTTAGACTGTGAGTGACCAAATCCAGTTTTGATTTTCTCCTAATTATTAATTATGATTGACTGATCTACACGTTTATTTACAAGCTTTGAAAATCATTTGAATTCCATGATTATTTTCAAGTATGAGTTTCGAGACTAGATTTCATAATGAAAATTTATGCTAGCACGTGATTATCGAATGTCTGGAAAGTATTTGAACCATTGTGTTTCAATCAAAGCATGAGTTACCAAGTTTTGTTTTTTCACGAACAATCTAAGTAAGCTTGAGCTTTACGAAAGATAAAGATAGCAAACATGTTTTTATGTTTTCGTATGATTTTTCTAATATTTCCATTAACTACATGACTAAGGTGTTGAGCCCGAGGCTATATGGTACCGTGTGCACTTAGGCTAGATTCCATTGTTGACGTTGACTGTACTCAGTTACAACGATGCTGTCGTGAGTGCTGAGCGGGCCCCACTACGACAAAGACAATGAGAGTGCTAGGCGGGTCCCACTATATAGTAGAGCTTGTAAATTTGTTGTACTGGGTGTGCCCTACACAACTTAGATTTGTCATGTTAGTTAAAATATTTTGATATACTTGATATGCCTTGCTAGATTTTAATGACGTATATACTGAGTATTTAAGGAAGCTATTCTTACTATTTTATGTCTATGTTTACGACTTGTATAAACAGAGTTATATATGTAAGCTTTCACGTACTCTTACCTTTAAATTTGTAATTTTAAACTGAGTCACTCATTGAGTTTTATAGCTTATCCTTCCAAAATGTTTACCCACTTTCCAGGTAGAGATCGAGTTTTTGGTGCCTGATAGACTGCCTTAGTCTGCTAAAGCTCCGATATTGATGGAGAGTACGTGGTTAGAGTTGTGCATAGAGTCTGTTGTGTTATGATGTATATATCTTAGTATGATATAGATACTCTACAGTTTTTGTAAGCTTTAGGAGCTGCGGTTGTATAAACCTTTGTTGGTCATGTTTTGGTTAAGATGTCTCCAGGTTTACTCGTGAAATCAGTTATTTTTGGGCTACACTTCATGTATGTATATGATTAGTCTAGGATCCGCTGTGTTATGTTGCATGTACTGTGACGATCTGGACTTTTCGGACCTTGTCTAAGTCGTTACGTTTACTCAAAACCGTTTGTTGACAAAAGACATAGTAACTTTAGTTGAAACCATAAGAATCCGAGGAAAAGCTTTAATCGGGCCCTATTTCAAAATATGAAATTTTAAAATACTGTTTACAAAAAATTTAGCTATTTGTAAAATTAGTTCAACAAAAATATTTTCAAACCGTCAGCGGAAGCAGTTAGAAGACAGTCTCCTATGGCAAATCACGATTCCTTCTTGTCCCTCGTCGGTCTGCCCCTCGTATTACCTTTGCCTGAAAAGTTAAACATAAAAAGGGTGAGTATTAATATACCCAATAAGAGACCCACTACTGGTCCCGTTAGGGGAAAAATAAATTATTAATTTCCTATGGGATACCCTGCACAGTCACAGTCTTGTGATCCCGTAGGATACACATAATCAGTCTAGTGCTCTGCAGAAACACATATCAGTCTAGTGCTCCCGAAGGATGCACATATCAGTCTAGTGCTCCCGAAGGATGCACAAAAAGGGTGGTGATCCTGTAGGACACCTGCAAGGTAACTACCCACTAGGAAACCAATAATTTACCCCTCAGTCCATTCTATACATCTTAACCGTTATTCATAGCTCAGTTAATGTTCTCATCACAATCTCTTCATTTAACCCCAAACCGCCATCTTACTCTAAGTTAGTCCAAGGCCAGTCAGAAACACGTCAATACATCAGTCAACAACCAAATTATCATAACATTCACCTCAGTCTACAACTGCGCAACCATGATATCCCTTCCGTTCACAACAACACTACCATAATTGTATATCCTACGCTCGGTTTACACAACAATCTATACGTTCCAGCCACACTTTATATAAGTAAAGTCTACGAGATTCAGTCATTCCCACATCCTTACATTTGTTCATATACATAACCAGACAGTCATAACATGCATTCAACAACAAGTCCACATCCAAACATATACATCATAGCCTTCATCCCTACGCAGTTAAGACATAACAGTTCGATCTATACAGTCAATACATCCCAATAGTTTTTATTGAGTTCAGTAGAAAGTCCCTTACCTTGGCGTTAGGTAAGCTCCTTAACCGCGCAAAGGTCTAAGAAGACGAACCTAAACATTAGGATAAATACTCAATATCTTTCTCCAACGCATCATTCATTTAAAATCAACCCAATGTGATGTTTCACAACTTACCCACATTCACGAAACAAGCTCCAATTAAGACTAATGTTCGTTGTGAACCCAAGGAAATCGAGCGTTACTTTCAACACCTTCAAAAATAAGTTAACAACTTAGCCAATTCTTCCAACCATATCGCTTGAACAAATTTTGAAACAAATTTCAACCCATATTAAATTTGTTACAAACAAAACCACTTCGACAAATTACCGTAAAACAGAGGCAGCGACACTCCACGGCGCACGACCATCGGTTCGAGGAAACCCTACGTGTGGGTCGGTCGGCGGTCGGCTAAGGGAGGCGTGGCGACTGAGGATGAAGAATCACGACTGGAAGGAGAGAGACCCGCGGCGACTGGCCTTCACGGATGGACCCCAACGCGGACGGACGGCTAGGCTTCGGCTTCAGGTGAACGGAGAAGGGGAGACGCGGCTCGGGCTTCGTCGGTTGGACGGCGCGAGAACAGATCTAAGGAGGGGGCGTTTTGGCTGGTTTCTGCTGGCGTCGCGAAGATCTGGACGGACGGTGCGGTGGCTTCTCAACAGAGGTCGGCGCGGACGGTAGCAGGCGACGACTGGCTTGAGGGTGAGCGGAGAAGAAGAGAGGAAGGGTGGGGCGGCGGCTAGGGCTGCTGAAGAAGAAGAAGAAGAAAAGAAAATGGAAGAAGATGAGGGGGGGGGGGTTTTGGGGCCTGGGGAGAAGAAGAGGGGGAAATAATTTTTTTTTTTTTTTAATAATAATATTAATAATAATAATAAATATAATTAAAATAATGAAAATACTTTAATATTTTCACTATAACCTATTTATCCATACTTTTCTATCCCCTTTAAATTTCTTTATTCCCTCCAACAACAAATTCTCTTCATAAACTCCCAACATTATTCTATATGAGAAAAATACCTAAAAATTCGGGGCGTTACATTCTTCCCTCCTTAAGAAATTTTCGTCCTCGAAAGTTCTAATCCTGGAACAAGTCTGGGTAACGAGCTCTCATATCATCTTCCCGCTCCCAGGTTGCCACTTCAACTCGGTGATTGAGCCACAACACCTTTATTAATGAAATTCCTCTATTTCGAAGCATCTTCACATCTCTAGCCAGAATCTCAACTGGTTGCTCCACATAGCTCAAATTCTCGTCAATCTCTAGTGGTTCATAGTCCACTACATGAGATGGATCTGCCACGTACTTCCTCAACATCGAAACATGGAAAACATTATGAACTGCGGAGAGAGATAGTGGTAATGCCAAGCGATATGCCACAATACCAATTCTCTCTAAAATCTCAAACGTTCCCACAAAACGAGGACTCAACTTCCCCTTCTTTTTAAAACGCATAACACCCTTCTTAGGTGATACCTTCAAGAACACCTTATCTCCCACATCGAACTCAAGGTCTTTCCGTCTCACATCAGCATAGCTTTTCTGTCTACTCTGCGCTGTTTGCATACGTGCTCTAATCTTCTGAATAGCCTTATTCGTAGACTGAACCAACTCAGAACCCATCAATCTCTGTTCACCGACCTCATTCCAACAAACAGGAGTTCTACAGCATTTACCATACAAAGCTTCAAACGGTGCCATGCCAATGGTAGTCTGAAAATTGTTATTATAAGCAAACTCCATCAAATGCAAGTGAGAGTCCCAACTACCTGGAAACTCTAAAACATAGGCCCGTAGCATATCTTCTAAAACTTGGTTCAAACGTTTAGTTTGACCATCGGTCTATGGATGAAAAGCCATACTGAAATCCAACCTCGTGCCCATGGCAGTTTGAATTCCCTTCCAAAACTTGGAAGTAAATCGTGCATCTCTGTCAGAAACAATAGACACAGGCACTCCATGCAGTCTCACAATCTCAGTTAAATATAACTGTGCCCACTTACTAGCAGTATAAGTGGACTTTCCTGGAACAAAATGTGCTGACTTCGTAAGCCTATCTATAACCACCCAAATCACTGTGTAACCCTTCAGGGTTCTAGGCAGTCCTGTAATAAAATCCATAGACACATTCTCCCACTTCCACTCTTGCACACTCAAAGGCTGCAAAAAACCTGTCGGTTTCTTCCTAGGTGCTTTAACCTGTTGGCACACAAAGCACTTACTAACAAACTCGGCCACTTCCCTATTCATTTACGCCACCAATACACTCGCTTCAAATTCTGATACATTTTCGTACTACCAGGATGCATGGAAAAGGGGGAACTATGGGCCTCATTTAGTAAATCGGTCTTGACTATAGTGTCTGCTGGCACACACAGAGGTCTCTCAAACAACAGTCCACCATCAGAGGATATGGAGAACTCATCAGTCTGTCCGGTTCCTACGAGGCGACGTCTCTCCTCCAAATAAGGATCACTACTCTGTGCATTAATAATCTTCTACCTCAGAGTTGGTTGCACTGTTAACTGAGCTAACTGTGAGGCAATTGCCCCCACAGATACGGCAATCTCAGCTCTCTCAAGGTCTCGATTTATCGGTACCTGACTAGTAATAAGCGCTGCTGATTGCGATACTTTCCTACTAAGAGCATCAGCTACCACATTCGCTTTACCTGGATGATATAATATCTCACAGTCATAATCTTTTACTAACTCAAGCCACCTTCGCTGTCTCACATTTAACTCCTTCTGGGTGAAGAAGTATTTTAGGCTCTTATGGTCAGTAAAGATTTGTATCTTTTCACCGTACAAATAATGTCTCCAGATCTTCAGTGCAAACACTACTGCTGCCAACTCTAAATAATGTGTAGGGTAGTTCTGCTCATGACTTTTCAACTGACGAGAGGCATATGCAACCACCTTACTCTGCTGCATTAAAACACAACCCAATCTTTTCTTAGAATCATCACTGTAAATCACAAAACTCCCGGATCCATGTGGTACTGTAAGGACCGGTGCAGTAACTAACCTCTGCTTAAGGTTCTGAAAACTATCCTCACAAGCTGGGCTCCAAACAAAAGAAATCCCCTTCCTGGTCAACTGGGTCAAGGGAGTAGCTATACGAGAAAAATCTGCCACGAACCTCCTGTAATAACCTGCTAAGCTCAGAAAACTACGAACCTCACTGACAGTAGAGGGTCGAGACCAACTCGTAATAGCCTAAACACCTATTTCATTGCCAGTAACGCTCCTCCCGGTCGTGGCAGTCCCATCTTCTCTGTCGTAGCTTCAGCCTTACGAAGAACTCCCCGCCGCTTCCTCTCACATTCTCTCATTTATCTGAGCAACAATAGTTACTTATCTCTCTTGTTCTTTTTCTTCTCCTGTGGTACTTTAGCATTATTCGTTCTTCTTCTTCGAATATTGCCATTAAAGTAGGTTAGTTGCTCTTCTTCTTCTCAGATTTAATCAGACTTGTTCTTCTATTTTACTCAATTTTTTCTTCCAATATCACCATGCAATGAATGTTTTCGACTGTATTTTCCAACATTTAAAATACCCATTATTGTCAGCTCTGTAATCAATCACCATTGTTGTCCATGTAATCTTACAAGGTTTTAAAGAGAAGTGCTTCATATTTTAAAATATGTTGTTTTTAGTTATTTAATTATATGATATATATAGAGATAATCGATTTATATTTTAATTGTTTTTTATTTATTAAAATAAGATAAATAGTATAACAACTATGTCTCATTTTAGGAGGAAAAAAATGGATTATGTCTTATTATTTGTTTCTGTTTTGAAATTTTTATTAATTTATAAATCGTAGATATTCTAAATATGAAGAAGGAACAACGGGAAGGAGAAACACGAAGAAGTGATAGATTGAGGTTTTTTGGATACACTGGTTTTAAAAAAAATCATCGTCAACAGTGGTCCAATCTATTTCAAGCTCTTCATACTAGGTATTCATATATATTTTTTGAAGATTTTTCTAATTATATCGGTGAAGTCTACATTATTATAGGTTAATGTATGGTTCGTTACAAGATCAAACGCAACCTACAATGGCAAAAGGTTCAGTAACCAACAAAGATGTTGCACAATCATAAAAAAAAGAGGGTGATGAAGGACCCTCCAAAAGAAGCACCAACCATCCAGAAAAAGCCAAGAATAAAATCCATGGTATATAACTTATTAACCTTTATATTCTCCTATTTATTATGAATACATATAGATTATACAGAATGTGATGACTCAGACTTTAACGATCTTGTCTAAGTCGTTATGTTTACTCAAAACCGTTTGTTGACAAAAGACATAGCAAGATTCAGTTGAAACAGTAAGAAAACGAAGGAAAATTTTAATCAGGCCATATTTTCAAACCGTCAGCGGAAGCAATTAGAAGACAGTCCCATAAGGCAAATCACGATTCCTTCTTGTCCCTCGTCGGTCTGCCCTCGTGTTACCTTTACCTGAAAAGTTAAACATAAAAAGGGTGAGTATTAATATACTCAGTAAGAGACCCACTACTGGTCCCATTAGAGGAAAATAAATTATTAATTTCCCATGGGGTGCCCTGCACAGTCACAGTCTTGTGATCCCGAAGGATGCACATATCAGTCTAGTGCTCCCGAAAGATGCACATATCAATCTAGTGCTCCCGAAGGATGCACATATCAGTCATGTGCTCCCGAATGATGCACAAAGGGTGATAATCCCGTAGGGCACCCGCAAGGTAACTACCCACTAAAAACTAATAATTTACCCCTCAGTCCCTTCTATACATCTTAACAGTCAATATACAACCCAGTCAAAC
>CM046892.1:6873860-6893139 GCA_025688845.1 Cucumis hystrix | reverse complement strand
CGAGTGCTCCCGAAGGATGCACGTATCAGTCGAGTGCTCCCGAAGGATGCACGTATCAGTCGAGTGCTCCCGATGGATGCACATATCAGTCTACTGCTCCCGAAGGATGCACATAAAGGGGATGATCCCGAAGGACACCCGCAGGGTAACTATCCGCTAGGAAACTAATAATTTATCCCCTCAGTCCATTCTAAATATCTTAAAAATCATTCTCAATACAGTCACATTTCCTTATCACCCAAGTTCCCCTTTAACCTCAAACAACCATATTATCCAATTTTCACCCAAGGACATTCGAAACATATCACTACATCAGTCAGCCACATAAATAGCCCAGCAGTCACAACAAACGTTAGACAACAAGTCCACATCAACCCATACATACATATATAAATTTCATTCAGTCAAGAACAATGTACATTAAACTTTCAGTCCACACCCAAACACACATCATAAACGTCATGCATACTCAGTCCAGATATAACATTTCAGTCCATATAGTCAATACATCTTAATTCTTGTTATTGAGTCCAGTAGAAAGTCCCTTACCTTGGCGTTGGGTAATCTCCTTATCCGCACTAAGGTCCACGAACAACAAACCTAACCATCAAGATAAGTACTCAACATTTTCTCCAACAACATCATTCACTTAAAATCAACCCAAATGCGAAATTCACAACTTACCCAAATTCACGAACCAAGCTCCAATTAAATCCAATATTTGTTGTGAGCCCAAGAAAATTAGGCGTTACCTTCAACCTAAGATCGAACAACGGTCAACAATTAATCCAACCAATAACTCAAATTTGTTTTGAAAAAACTACAATTCAAAATTTTAATTTGTTACCAACAAACCACTTCGACAATTTACCGTAAAACAGAGGCAACGGCACTCCACGGCGCACGGCTGTCAGTTCGCGGAACCTTACGTGTGGGTCGGTCGACGGTCGGCTTCCAATCCGCTGCTGGAAGATGGAGAACCGCGTGACTGGGTTTCAAAGGCGGAGCTGGGCTTCACGGATGGAGATGCGGCGGCTTGGGCTTCGGCTTCAGGTGAACGGAGAAGGGAAGACGTGGGGTGGGTTCGTCGGATGGAGATGCGGCGCGGAACCCCGACGCGGCTGGAAGGAGACGCGCGGCTCACGGGTGGCTTTCGCGGAGGCCGAACGGCGCGGACGGCTGCTGATGGTTGGAGGATGGTGCGGCTGGGCTTCGCCGGTCGGACGGAAGGAAGAAAAGAGGAAGGGCGGCGCAAGAAGAACAGATCTGAGAAAAAGGGGGGGGGGGTTTCGCGAAGTGTCACAGCTGGAATTCGGGGCAGACGGACGGCGGCTTCGCGAACAGAGGTCTGCCGGCGTTCTTCTGCTGCAACTCCGAACGGCGCGGCCAGGGGATGCGGTGGTTGGCGGCGGCGGCTAGGGCTGGGAGAAGGAGAAGAAGAAGAAGAACAGATGAGGAAGGGGGTTGTCGCGCGGGGAAGGAGAGAGGGGGGGGGCTGCCCCTTTTCTTTTTTTGTTTTATTATTATTATTATTATTAATAATAATAATAATAATAATAATAATAATAAAATAATAATATTTAATAATTAATAATAAAATCTTTCTTTTTTTCTTTAAGGGCGTTACATTTAATGTTTTAGGTTTTAAAATCAAGTCTATTGTAACGACCCAACTTTTCTACTAAGCTGAGGTCATTACCATTTAAATTAAAGATAGACTTTTTATTTAAAATAAAAGAAAATACTAAATTTAAGAAAAGTTTCAAATTTTCTTTTAAATAAAATATTAAAGTAAATAAAAAGAAACATAAATAATTAAGATACTAGTTTGATGTTGGAATTTATGTTCTAAAACTCGTAAATTGTAAATATAATTCATTGACCGTTATTAATAAAATGTTATTATTGTAATAATTGTTATTGATTATATTATTAGTTTTGTCTTAATAACCCAAATCAAATAAACTAATATTCTAAGATGTTTAATGAGTATTGAACAGTATGTAGAGACATATAGGGATCAATGTTCGAGATAAGCTTAAAAGGTCTATAGTATAGGGATAAGGCTGGGTACCTTATCCTGGTAACACTATGGATACGGATCACTTTGTATTTGATACAAACACAATGATCCAACACGTTCGTGTAGTTGACATGCAAGTGAGGATATGCTATGCAATGAGATTGCTTAAGACCGTACCGCGAAATAGTAACCATTAGATGTAACTTCGTTAATTAGTTAGGTTTCTATTTCACTAGGATGACCTAGGTAACTTAGTCTTAATTCTGAGTGTATTATGAACTCCTGCTCGTGAGGGATTGTCCTTTGATTTGTACGGGTGAGAGTGGCTAGATCACCGACTCAATAAGTTTATCATTTTAGAGACAAAACCGAATAGGGAGCTGGAACATAATTACATAATATGGAATTCACTCTTTTCCTGCTTTATGGTAAGTAGATGAGTGTTCTCTTAAATGGTGTCTCCAGGTCATGAACAAAGGGCCCTACCTTTCAATTGCATGAAAGGGGTTTTTGTTTATTGGTAGGACGATAAATAGGTTGTTGATTAGAGGAGCACTAATATTTAAGGATTAAAGGTAGCCTAGGGGTAAAACGATAAATTGACCCAGCTGGTGTTACGAACAGTCGTGAAGGACTAACTTACTGTTACTGGTTTATATCCGTGGACACAGAAATAAATCTACAGTGAGAAGAGTTCAACTGTGAGTCTTTAGTGGAGTGTACACACAGTTAGCAAATATTGATTAATGTGGTTAATGAGTTTAGCCAATTAATCTCATATCGTTGTATCTTCTTAATCTGTAGATCCATTAGGTTTCATTCTTAGCTCGTAAAGGATAATGAGATTTATTTATATTGATTGTAATTTGAAATGTTCAAATTTATTTTGGAAATTAGTTTAATGTATAGTGATACATTATAATATAAAATTTATCAAACTTTATTATATAAATTTAATTTTGGATATGATTCAAAATTAACTTATGAGAGATAAAATATTTGAATGAGTTTAATTATTCAAATATTAATCTAATGTGAATTTGATTCATATTAAAATTTATTTGAATATGATTCAAATTTTATTTAAGTTAAATATAAGATATTTAATTTAGCTATTAATTAATTGAAGAATTAATTAATAGTTGAGTTTTATTTACTTAAATTTGATTTAATTAAATCCATAAGATATTGCAGAGATGTTCATTCAAATGAAATATTAATTAAATATAATTTAATTAATTATATTAATATAAATCTATAAGATATTGGAGAGATATTCATTCAAATAAGATTTGAATGAAATATTAATTAAATATGATTTAATTAATTATTAACTGTTGATTAATTAGTAGATTTGATCATTTGAATCTCATTAAGTAGTTCATTTTTTCCATCAAAAAATCTAATTACGTTCTAAAGAAGGCCAAGTGAGAGACTTAATTCTTCAATAAGATCATTCATGGATCAAGGTATATGTTATTATTTAACCAAATTTAATTTGTAAAATCATCTAGTTCAAATATCTTGATAATTATTATTATATACAATATTATAGGTTTATTGTATAATTATGAAACTAAAGTTTACCTGTGGTATTAGAGCATTGGAGAACTGTGATTTTACATGAATGATTAATAATTTGTTTTTAATATTTCCACTGTTTTCTTAAATTTAAATTAAGATTCTTAAATTATCAATTATCAATTTGAATTAAAGATTTTTTAATTATCGATTGTCAATTTGAGTTAAGATTGAAAGCCGGAAGAAAGGAAAGAAATTTGATAATATATATATATAAATAAATAAATATGTGCGCATGTCACTGTCGGCCATAGTATTTCGTTTCTTCTATTATCAAGTTCATTGTTTTCTTAGAAGTTCGTCAATGTATTAAATCAATATTCTAATCCATAATTAAAGAAATTAGATCAATATTCTAATCCATAATTAAATTAATTAAAATCTAATGAAGGTCGACATGTGGTCGAAAATCTCTAAAATCTAATTAAAATTTTGATTTTGATTTTTTTTAAAGTTACTATATTTAGTTTGCATATATTTAGATTTACGTTCAAATTGATGATCATATTTTATGTGTTATGCATATGTTATGTTTAAAGTATCCATTTATTTTCGAAATTTGAATTATACAATTAAATTTTGAAGAATAATGTATGATTGTTTGAAGTTTTATGAAATTATTGTAATATCTAACTGCAAATTGTGATAATATAAATCACATGTCCATTTGATGCTAATAAATAAGATGATATTATGAAACATTAATGATTTGTCATCAGTATGTTGATTTCATTATTATAGATCATTTAATTTACCTAAAGGTAATTAGTAGTTTTATGATTTTGAATCTTATTATGGTTAATTTTTTAATAGATATTATTAGTATATCCAAAGATAACTAATGTACTTAATTTGAGCATTTAAATTACCAATTATATGAAACTAAATCTAGCATCAATTAAGTATAAATATTGTACACGCATTTTTTGTATAAATATTACCTACTCCTTTTTCTATTCCAAAAAAGAAAGAGAGTTATAAATATCTAGAATAAAATAATTTTTTAACGAATTTATCTAAAAAATAAAAATAAAAATAAAGCAAAGGTTTTTGCTTTTTGCAAAAAGAAAATAGTTTCTCTCAAATACCTCTAAACTTTTTCTCATCTCAATTGGTTCCCACAAACCAATCTCATTCCAAAAGATAGGAAAATCTCTGGTGGTGGTGTCCCAATTTGATGGTGTACAAATTCAGAGACGTCAACATAAATAAGTTCTCTGTATCTTTTAATAAAAAACATGTTTAGTTTTTATTTAGAATTTTGATTCTAAATTTTGGCAATGTACTAATATGTTGGAATTTTCAAATTAAATTAAGTAATAGTTCTATAAATTTTTTACTGCCATATGGCTTTTATCCATTCAATTGATATCAGAGTTATCACAAATTTTAATTGGAAATTTTAAAATTTGCATTGGTTTACAGGAGATTTTTTTTTTCATTATGAATGTGGTTTGCAAAATAGATGTTTTCGATTTTGGCACCATAGATTACCGTTTTTCATTAATTTGATTGATGTAAAGGTCTGTTGTTTTGGGCATTTTAATTCTGTAATTGAGTATGTAAGTCCATGTCGTTCGATGGCATTCGACGACAAGAGTTGCTGTGATGCGACGATTTCCAGTGCAGTAGCAGATTTGATTTTTAAAAAAAGGAAAATCGGATGTATTTATTATATTTTGCACGTATTTAGTAAACTAGACTGTCGGATTTGCCTTGTAACAAGGAGGTTGTGAGTTCGAGCACATAATGTTGCATTTTGCTCCGTTTTTTTCCATTTTCTTTATTTTCTTTTGTTTTAATTAATTAAATTAATATAATTTAATTATACTAATTTAATTATTTTTTAGGGGTGCTAAATTCAATTTATTTTGCTATTTTATTACATGTGATGTTTGATTAAATTAATTATATGCATAGTGTATGTCATATAGTTTAAAATCTCACCTTAGGATTATAAATATCATGCATCATTTTCAAATATAAATGTTATATTATTGCTGCATGATTTTCTAAGCATGTTCATACATTTTTATATATTATAAATGTTATAATACATGGTTTTAATGCATGATTTTGAATTTTATGATTTATTTAAAGTTTGTTAATATTTTAAATATATGAAATTGGATAAGCATGATGTGACATTACTTAGTTAAATATAATTTGTTATATTTAAATTAATGTCTTGTGTATGCTTGATTGATTTTTATGTATTCTTTTTTAATTTGTTATATTAATGAAGATGAAAATCAATTTGTATCGAGCATATTACATCCATAGATTAATATAATTGTTATATTAATGTAATGTTTAGCATGTTGCATGGTTTATTTTTTTAATTAAAATTTGTTTTAATTAATTAAACCATAGTATGCATATTATAGGACTAATTAATTAATTTTATAATAGTTATAAAATTTGACAATTAGAAACCGTCAACCTATAATAAATAGCTGCATGCAAACATAGGATCTTAGGCTTAATTTGATATAATTTTAAATTGTTTAAAATTAAATTGACCTAAGATCACATTAATTCTAATAGGATTAGAATTATGTCTTTTTTTTAGTTTAATTAAACTAAGTAAGACAAATAGGATTTAAGATTATAAGAGAACTCCACCGGTAAAGTTCTGTCTAAAGCTGGAGGTACTTAAGTTGACGGTTTACGGAACACCTCCTACCTGGAAACTGAGTCGGAACCGGTGTTGAATTAATCTTATTCCTATTAGAATAAGATGCCACTAGGTAAATTAAATGGTTTAATACACCTAGAAACCTTAAGAGTGAATAAGATTTAAGGTTATAAGGGAACTCCACTGGTAAAGTTCTGTCTAACTGGGGGTACTTAAGTTGACGGTTTACGGAACACCTCCTACCTGGGAACTAACCCAAAGTCGGTGTTGAATTAACCTTATTCCTATTAAAAATGAGATGTCACTAGGTAAATTAAATAGTTTAATGCATCTAAAAACTTTACAGTAAAGTTTTATTATAAGAGTTATAATAAGAATAGACTTAGATAGATTCATTTATCCGGAATTTAGCTAAGTACAACAAACCCTAAATTAATAGAACATTTTAGTGGAAGAAAAATGGTATATATGATATATCAATTTTTAACTCTCACGTCCCTAAGAGTTCACACGTGAGATTCATACTTGACTTCGTGTCGCTCTGGGAGCGGCCTCCCTTCGAAGAGTGTTTGTATGGGTCAATAACAAGGTGAATAGGGCAAATGTTCATAGTAAGTGGGAGAAGGATGTGTGTCAATGTATCCTACGGTCTCCTCCATTAGGTTGCGCCATGAGATTTCTATGATTCTCCTGCATGTCATTTTAGCGCTACCATCCCTTCGGAAGGTCTGATTGTAGGAGTCGAAACAATGCAAACTCCAGAAATGGATAGGGTTTCTTCGATTAATCTTCAATAGTTGTCTTTCCTTTCGGTAGCCTGTTGAAGCATACCTCTGAGATATAAAAATGGTAGTGTCACACTTACGAGATGAATTAAGTTAGTTAATGAATCCTTGACCGAACAATGGTAGCTAAGAACTATAGGAATATGAGTTCTTCTGGTATTAGTTATTAGCTGAGATTGTCTCAATTTAGGAGAGGAGTAGCTGATCACCCTTCGATGGCTGTTGCTCTAAACTTCTGAAGTATCGTTGCAAAAACTATATCATTTATTTGATTAGGGTTTTTTGATTGCTTATTTTTGCTGAATTGATTGGATTATTTTAATGACTTAAGATAAAGATAACTAATACGGCCAATTGATTGTTTCAGCATCAATTATTAAACTACTTAAAAACGAAAAATTAATCGATAAAAACTATACGACCTGGAAATCAAACCCGAATAAGATTCTAGTTAATAATGATCTATGCTTCGTCTTAATGGAGGAATGTTCTCCTTCCTTTCCTCGAAATGCATCTCAAACTGTCTGAGATATATATAACCGTTGGACAAATGCCAATGACAAGGCCCGCGTCTATCCCTTGTCTAGTATGTTTAACATACTAAGCAAGAAACACGAGACCATGGTCACTGCACGTCAGATCATGGACTCCCTCTAAGAGATGTTTAAGAAGAATAAAAAAAATGGTAAATATGATTTACTTGTCTTAGAAACATGTTTAGTGGAAAATGACCAAAATGCCTGGATACTTGATTCAGGAGCCACTAGCCATATTTGCTCTTCTTTAAAGGAAACTAGTTACTTCAAGCAAGGAGGGTGAGATGACTCTCAAGGTTGGAACGGTGGATGTCATTTCAGCTCGTGAGTGTGAGATGTTAAGTTGTCTTTCAGAAATAAATTCTTTTTTTTAGAAAACTTGAACATAGTTCTTAAGATTAAGAGGAACTTAATTTCTATTTCTTTTCTTATTGAACAATTGTACTCGGTTATTTTTTTTCTTTAAATGAAGCGTTCATTTTAAAGAATAGTGTACATATTTGTTCGGCTTAGGTTAAAAACAACTTGTATGTATTAAGACCTAATTAAGCGAAAACGTTTTTAAATCATGAGATGTTTAAAACGTCTAATACTTAAAATAAAAGGCAAAGAATTTCTCCAAATAACAATACCTTTCTTTGGCATTTAAAATTAGGTCACATTAATCTCGATAAGTTCGGGAGATTGGTAAAGAATGAACTTCTAAATGAGTTAGAAGATAATTCATCATCTCCATGTGAATCTTTTAAGAAAAAAGACTAGAAGACATTTTACTAGAAAAGGATATAGAGCCCCTAGAACTTATACATTCAGACCACTGTGGTCCGATGAATGTAAAAGCTAGAGGAGGTTTTGAATACTTCATAATTTTTATAGATGATTATTCAAGGTATGGTTATTTATACTTAATGGAGAATAAGTCTAAACCTCTTGAAAAGTTAAAGGAGTATAAGACTGAAGTTGAAAACCTATTAAGTAAAAGGATTAAAATATTTTGATCTAATCGAGGTGGAGAGTACATGGATTTGAGATTTCAGGACTATATGATAGAACATGGGATCCAATCCCAACTCTCAGCACCCGATACACCTCAACAAAATGGTGTATCAAAAAGGAGAAATAGAACCTTGTTAGACATGGTTCAATGATGAGCTATGCTCAATTGCCTAACTCGTTTTGGGGTATGCAGTAGAGACTGCAATTCATATTTGATTTTTTGATTATCCTAAAGAAACAAAAGGTGGTCTATTCTTCGATCTAAAAGAAAACAGAGTGTTTGTATCGATAAATGCTACTTTCTTGGAGGAAGATCACATCAGAGATCATTAACCACAAAGAAAATTAGTATTAAATGAAGCTACTGATGAATCAACAAGGGTTGTTGATGAAGCTGGTCCCTCATCAAGAGTTGATGAAACCAACACATCATGTCAGTCTCATCCTTCTCAATCGTTGAAAATGCCTCGATGTGGTGGAAGAATTGTATCGCAACCTAACCGTTACTTGGGTTTAACTGAAACTCAGGTTGTCATACCAGAAGATGGGGTTGAGGATCCATTATCCTATAAACAGACAATGAATGATGTAGACAACGACCAATGGGTTAAAGCCATGAACCTTGAAATGGAGTCTATGTATTTCAATTCAGTGTGGGAGCTTGTAGATCTACCTGAAGGGGTGAAACCTATAGGATGCAAATGGATTTATAAGAGAAAAAGAGATTCAGCTGGGAAGGTACAAACCTTCAAAGCTATACTTGTAGCAAAAGGGTATACCCAAAGGGAATGGGTTGACTATGAGGAAGCTTTTTCCCCTATTGCTATGATAAAGTCTATAAGGATTCTCTTGTCCATAGTCCCTTTTTATGATTATGAAATATGAAAAATGGATGTCAAAACTTCTTTTCTAAATGGCAATCTTGAAAAGAGTATCTTTATGTTTCAGCCCGAGGGGTTCATAATCTTCAGTCAGGAGCAAAAAGTTTGCAAGCTAAATCGATCCATTTATGGGTTGAAACAAGTATCTAGATCTTGGAACATTAGATTTGATACTGCGATCAAATCTTACGGTTTTGACCAAATCGTTGATGAACCTTGAGTATACAAGAAAATCAACAAAGGTAAAGTAGCTTTCTTAGTACTTTATGTGGAGGACATCCTTCTCATTAGGAATGATGTAGGATACCAAACTGACATTAAAACTTGGCTAGCAACCCAATTCCAAATGAAAGATTTGGGAGAGGCACAATATGTTCTAGTGATCCAAATCATTAGGGATCGTAATAACAAAACTCTAGTACCGTCTCAAGCAACCTATATGGAGGACAAATGTTGGTTCAATATTCGATGCAGAACTCTAAGAAGGGTTTGTTACCTTTCAGGCATGAGGTTCACTTGTCTAAGGAACAGTGTCCTAAGACACCTCAAAAAGTTGAGGATATGAGACGTATTCCCTATGCCTCAACTGTGGACAGTTTAATGTATGTTATGCTTTGCACTAGGCCAGACATATGTTATGCAGTGGAAATAGTCAATAAATATCAGTCCAACCCAGGGTTAGACCACTGGACAACAGTTAAAATTATTCTCAAGTATCTTAGGAGAACGAGAGACTACATGCTTGTGTATGGAGCTAAGGATTTGCTCCTTATAGAATACATTGACTCTGATTTCCAAACCGATAAAGATTCTAGAAAATTCACGTCGGGATTAGTGTTTACCCTAAACGAGGGAGTTGTAGTATGAAGTAGCATCAAGAAATGATGCATTGCAGACTCTACTATGGAGGCTGAGTACGTCGCTGCTTATAAAGTAGCAAAAGAAGCAGTTTGGCTCAGGAAGATCTTGCATGATTTGGAAGTTGTTCTAAACATGAACATGCCCATATCACTTTATATTGAAATAATAGTGGGGCATATTGCGGATCCATTTACAATTACTATCACGGCTAAAGTATTCAAGGGTCTTTTAGAAAGTCTAGGTCTGTGAGTTATGTACCTTAGGTGATCTAGGGCAAGTGAGAAGACGTGTAATGGGTATGAAGATGCCCTAGTTTATTGTATTTGTATATATACGTTTTATGTAATATCCTTTTACATTTTACCATTTTCAATGTTAGAGGATTAATTTATTATGTACATCCAAATAGACTAGAGTTTTAGTCCAAGTGGAAGTTTGTTGGGATTTATGTCCTAAAACTCGTAAATTGTAAATATAATCCATTGTCTGTTATTAATAAAATGTTATTATTGTAATAATTGTTATCGATTATATTATTAGTTTTGTCTTAATAACCCAAATCCAATAAACTAACATCCTAAGCTGTTTAATGAGTCATGAACAGTATGTAGAGACATACAAGAATCAATGTTCGAGATCAGCTTAAAGGGTCTATAGTATAGGGATAAGGTTGGGTACTTATCCTGGTAACACTATAGATACGGCTCACTTTGTATTTGATACAAACGCAATAATCCAATGTGTTCGTGTAGTTGACATGCGAGTTAGGATTGTAACGACCCAGACTTTTCTTTCCTTGTCTAAGTCGTTACGTTTACTCAAAATCGTTTGTTGATGAAAGACATAGTAAACTTTAGTTGAAACCATACGAATTCGAAGAAAAATTTTAATCGGGCCCTATTTCAAAATATGAAATTTTAAAGTACTGTTTACAAAAAAATTAGCTATTTGTAAAATTAGTTCAACAAAATATTTATAAAACCATAAGCGGAAGCAATTTAAAGACAATCCTCTATGGCAAATCACGATTCCTTCTTGTCCCCGTCGGTCTGCCCCTAGTGTTATCTTTGCCTGAAAAGTTAAACATAAAAAGGGTGAGTATTAACATACCCAGTAAGAGACCCACTACTGGTCCCGTTAGGGGAAAAATAAATTATTAGCTTCCTATGGAGTACCCTGCACAGTCACAGTCTTGTGATCCCGTAGGATGCACATAATCAATCTAACGTCCAAGGGACGCATAAATCAGTCTAGTGTTCTGCAGAAACACATATCAGTCTAGTGCTCCCGAAGGATGCACATATCAGTCTAGTGCTCCCGAAGGATGCACAAAAAGGGAATGATCCCAAAGGACACCCGCAAGGGAACTATCCACTTGGAAACTAATAATTTATCCCCTCAGTTCATTCTAAACATCTTAACAATCATTCTCAATACAGCCAAATTCCCTTATCACATAAGCTCCCCATTTAACCTCAAACAACCATATTATCCTAATTTCACCCAAGGACAATCAAAACATATCACTACATCAGTCAACAACATAAATAGCCCAGCAGTCACAACATACACTAGACAACCAGTCCACGTCAATCCATGCATACATATATAAATTTCACTCAGTCAAACACAATATACGTTAAACTTTCAGTCCACACCCAAACACACATCATAACCGTCATCCCTACTCAGTCCAGATATAACATTTCAATCTATATAGTCAATACACCTTAATTCTTGTTATTGAGTCCAGTAGAAAGTCCCTTACCTCACTCTTATGCAATTTCTCCAATCGAACAAATTCCAATAAATCAATTCCTAAACATAACCAAACAAAAAAAATCAACATCCTTCTAATCAGTTTCATCCATTCAAATCACCCATATGTAAATCTCACAACTTACCCAAGAAGTGGAGAAATGAACTCCAACGAAGCTTATGGCAAAATTCATGGTCCCTAACTTCACATCACCAATATTGCCTTCAAGAACAAACGTCAAAGCAACCCATTAAACAACCATCACATCTCAAGGTATTTACAAGAGCAAAACCTTATAACCCAACAATAATACTTGAATTAATACAAAGGAACTACGAACCCACAACTTAAATTTTTACCCACAACACCTTGTCGGTTTGCGACGGAACAGAGGCAGCGACGCACGGACTAAACGAAACAAGGTTGCGAAGAAGATTGGAGCATAGGCCAGCTTGAAGCTCGCGGCTGGAAGGCAGGGAGTCACGCGGCGGTTGGCTTCACAAGGAAGACCGGCTCGGACGAAGCCGAAAGAAGGCGCGGCGGCTTCACAGACTTGTGCGGCCACGGTTTCGCCGGCAAGAAGAGGGACGCGGTCGGACTGGAGAAACGTGCGCGGCTCGGATCTTGCGACTTCGGCTCGGGTTTGACTCAGATTCACTACATGCATCCGACGATGGTTGCTTCTCGGGTAGCAGATGAAGGATGCGACGGTGCACCAGTGGTTGACTGGCGAAGCATTGCGGCGGACACCCCCCCGATCGGCAGACGAAGAACACGACACGAATGCAAGGATGCTTGGCGATTCGGGACGCGTTGGACTGGGCGGTCGGCGTGAGGTTGAACGGAAAAGAAAGAGGAAGAAAAATTGATGGGAGGCCGACGGCGGCTAGGGCACACGGAAGGAGAAAAAGAAAGAAGAAAATGAGGGGGGGGGGCTGGGCGCGCGCGAGAGAGAGAGGGGGAGAGAGAAATTGTTTTGTTTTCTTTTTGTTTTATTAATAATAATAATAATGTTAATAATAATAATAATAATAATAATAATAATAATAATAATATTTAATAATTAATAATAAAATATTATTATTATTATTACATTTTTCCTCCTTCCCTTATTTTCTTTCCCATTTATTAAGTTTCTCTTCCAAGCCAAAAGAAGTAAACTAACACCCAAACAAATAAAAAAAAAAATCCTGAAAATAGAGCAATCTGATTAAAATCAATTACCTTAGAGCTCGGGGTGTTACAAGGATATCTTATGAAATGAGTTTGCATAAGACCGGACCGCGAAATCGTAACCACTAGATGTAACTTCGTTAACTAGTTAGATTTCTATTTCACTAGGATGCCCTAGGTAACTTTGTCTTAATCCTGAGAGTATTATGAACTCCTGCTTGCAAGGGATTGTCCTTTGATTTGTACGAGTGAAATTGGCCAGATCGTTGACTCAATAAGCTTATCATTTTGGGGACAACACCGAGTGGGGAGCTGGGAACATAATTACACAAGATGGAATTTACTATTTCCCTACTTTGTAAGTAGATGCGTGTTCCCTTAAATGGTGTCTCCAGATCTTGAACAAAAGGTCCTACCCTCTCTATGACACGAGAGGGATTTCTGTTTATTGGTAGGACCATAAACAGGTTGTTCACTAGAGGAGCACTTGTATTTAAGGATTAGAGGTAACCTTGGGGAAAAACGATAAATTAACTCAGCTGGTGTTACAAACACTCGTGAATGACTAACTTACTATTATTTATTTATATCCATGGACATAGAAATATATCTATAGTGAGAAGAGTTCAACTGTGAGTCTTTAGTGGTGTGTACACACAGTTAACGAATATTGATTATTGTGGTTAATAAATTTAGCCAATTAATCTCAAATCGTTGTAGTTTCTGATATGTAGGTCCATTAGGTCCCCTTCCTAGCTCGTAAAGGGTAATGAGATTTATTTATATTTGTTGTAATTTGAAATGTTCAACTTTATTTTGGGAATTAGTTTAATGTATAGTGATACATTATAATATAAAGTTTATCAAACTTTATTATATAAATTTAATTTTGGATATGATTCAAAATTAATTTATGAGAGGTAAAATATTTGAATGAGTTTAAATATGAATTTAATGTGAATTGGATTCATATTAAAATTATTGGTTATGAGAAAACTTATATTTGAATATGATTCAAATTTAATTTAAGTTAAATATAAGATATTTAATTTAGCTATTAATTAATTAGAGAATTAATTAATGGTTTAGTTTTATTTAATTAAATTTGATTTAATTAAATCTATAAGATGTTGCAGAGATTTTTGCCAATGTAGTGGTATTTTAGGATTCCCAAATTTTATTGAGTAATGATTCTATAAAATCTTCCGCTGGCTTTTATCCCTTCATTTGAACCCTATAAAAATAAAAGAAATACTTGAAAATAATCATGTGTTCTAAAATAAATTTCTGGAAAAAAAAATTACTGAACCTTCATGCGAAAGAAAACTGAAATTATCCACTATGATAAACCACGGTCACTTCTTATCATTCGCTAGCTTGCCTTTACCTCTACCATTATTCTTATCATTCGCTAGCTTGCCTTTACCTCTACCTTTGCATAGAAAATTAAACATAGAAAATAATAAGTATAAATTTATACTCAATAAGGGACCCACTATTAGCCCCGCTATGTGTCTGTTAAATTTCCATTGGAGTCCTGTAAGAAGTACGGCCTAATTATTGCGCTCCCAAAGGCACGCTATCCAGTGATCCCCTAAGGATACATCTGGGCTCTCTGTGACCCCGAAGAAAATACCCTAAAGGAGGGTTAGGCTATAAGTGATCTCGTTAAATCACACATAAAACTGACCACACAGGCATAAATAGGTGGTGATCCTAAGGGACACCAATAAAGTACGACTCTAACAGTAAATCTAACAGAACATCATAGCCTATATAAATATATCACATCATAAATATCATAGTTCAGTCAAACATAACTCAATCATAGCCTACCTAATCATAGATGCCTCAATCATAATGTATCACAGTCATAACATCTCTGTTATACATGTCTCTCTTAACTACATTAACATATAATACAGAAAATGCATGTAGCTTTAACGTGGAGGTTTAGTGAGAATCTCTTATCTGGAGATTAGCTAAAATAGAATCCATTCCTGACAGTAAATTTTTAAATAATTCAGTCCTAAACATGAACAAAATCAAAATTATTAATTTTGACAACTAAACATCTCAATTACTTTCTTAGGTGTCCAAAACCCAAACTTACCCGAACTAAGGTTGCATCCAAACACAACCTTGAATGGGACAAAATGCACCGTTCAAATCCTCCAACAAAAAGTCAACCTTCTAGTAAAAAAACCCAACTTAAATTTTTTTGAATTTACCGCAAACCAATACTTATCATTTGATAGGTATACCTGAACCCATAAAAAAAAAAACTTACCAACGGTAAGAAACGGGTCAACTTGGCTGACTGCAAGGAAGCGGCTTGAAAATGGCTAAAAAAGGAGGGGTTGACTTGGAGAAGGTGTCGGCTCGAAATAGGGAGGCGTCGGCTTGGGTGAAGAATACAGCTCACGCGGCTCGATGAAGAGGAACACAACTCGGACTAAGGCAGAATAGAGAGGCGCGTGGGCGGCCCACACGTAGAGGAGAGCAGCTCGGAGGATGCAGGCGTGCGGCTTGCGAAGGAGAGAACGACTCCGGTCCAACGGAGCTCACGGCTCACACGAAGAGACGCGGCTCGGACTTGAAGCTGACGGAGAAAGCTAGAGCAAGGCTGGGAGACTCGAATCTGATGAACCGCAGTGGCAATCGACGCGTGACAAGTCTCGTGGACGAGAAGAAGGAGAGATCAGGCGGGGACGAGATAGAGCTTCACGTGCTACTTCGACCGACGAAGATGAGATGCTCAACTCCAACGTGGCGGAGGGATGCAGTCGTCTTCGTCTGTACCCACAACGGCTGAATAGAGATAGTGGACGGTGGAGATCCTTGCAGCGGCTAGGGTTGAAGGGAAGAAGATTGGAGATGATGATGAATAGTGAACTTAAGGTTTTATTTAATAATAATAATTATTATTATTGTATATTTTCTCTTTCCCTTTTGACCTTTTCAACATTTACAATCAACCTTTCTCTCTCTTCATTAACTCTAATCCATCAAATCCAACTTTTCATCTCTCTTTTTATTTTCTCAAAAATCATCCTTTACAATTAAATTTTTCTCCCAATAAATAAAATTATTATAAATATTCAGTTTCCTAATTAAATACACAAAATAATTCCCCACTATCAGATCTTACCAAAATCACACAATCTTTAACAAAACCAATACAATACAACCAAAAATTTCAATCTCAATAATTAATTAAATATACTTCCAAAATACTTAATTTTCACAAATTCAAACAAATTCTCAATTATCACCTAAAATCCAACATAAAAAATTAAAATTACCTTAATAGTTTTTTAGTGTTATACTTATTCTCAGACATTTTTATAACGATCAGGTATATTTCTCACAACTTTACAATGATTTGCATATTTCTTACTTTCAAGAGTTAGACTCCATTGCTAAATTGCAAAAACAAAATTAAATTTTTAAAAACTAGCTTTTAGTTTTTTTTTTTACTTTTTATAATATTGATAAAAAAATAGATAATAAAACAAGAGTTGAAGGGTAGAATGAATGCTTATATAAGTTTAATTTTTCTTTAAAAATACTAAACACGAAAAATCAAATAAATTATTAGACAAAGTCTGAAATCAACAAATAATGGACAAGAATAAAAAAAAAATTAATAATATAATATTGAAGTGTTCGCCAAGTGAAAAAGAGACGACCGACAACTGATGCCTTGAAACATATATATTCTCATTACAAAAAGCCCTACGCCAAAATATCTCTCTCAATTATTGGCTAATATAATTAAACAAAATTAAAGATAGCCAAGTATAATTTAATATATAACTTCTTTTGTTTTTTTAAGAAAGGGAATTTAATATATTCTTTTAAATAGATTAAAAAATATGTCTGGTACAAAAATTTTACGTGATTGAGCTTGCTTGCTTTTTTTTCCCTTTTAATTATGGCTGGTTGTTATTTATATTATAAGTATTAATAATAGACATTAGATCAAGAAACAAATGGCATTCATCCATCTACTCCATGTGTCCTACATACTTATACTTTTAGTGTCTGCTGCCATAAAAGAATTATTATCTAATTTGTTGTCGATGTGTTTCAAAACTACACGCTATTAGTGTACATATAATTCACAACTTGCACCTTTGCTTATACACAGAGAGTTTTGATAGATCTCATAAAAATACAAAATATTAATGAGATTCCAATTTTTAATAATATATTTTCTTGGTAATAGTATATATTCTCCTTATACCACATTTTCACACCAATCTACAATTAATTAAGATTTTATTGGACAACAATTTTCATATTTTCGAACTAGGGTCATTTAATTTGAATTTAAGACATCAAAGTTTGGAATTAAGAAGAGAAACATTCTCTAATTTTGCTCTCGTATCATTCTCTAAATTTTCAATTTTTCTAATTAGCCAGACACTCTCTCACATACCGAATGTTTCTAATTAAGAAGGGAAAATACTGCTCACCACTAATTCTCACACAAGGAAGAACTGAACTATTGAAGAAATTGGAGAAAATAGCACTACTAATTCTCACAAAATATGAAAAGCGTGGAGAAGAAAATTCTATTGATTCTCACCTATTGAAAGGGTGGAACAAAAGACCATTGCTCTCAAGGTTCAAGCAATTTAGTGATCTTATAAGTTTTTTCCCTTCTTTTTTTTAATTGTAATATTTTTAAAAATAGCAAAATAAATTAAAATAGGGGAATTTTTAAAAATAGTAGATTTTACAAAATATTTACAACTTAGAGCAAATTCTATCACTGATAGTCATTAATATGTTATAGTGATAGAAGACTATCAGTGATAGAATCCAAAATTTTGCTATAGCTTGTAAATATTTTAATTTATTTTACTATTTTTAAAAATGTCCCATTAAAATATTTATAAACTATGATTTTCTTTTTTTGAATTCTATCAAATATTTGTTATTGATAGAATCTGATATTTTCCTATGACTTGTAAATATTTTGTCAAATTTGCTATTTTTGCAATTTCCTTCTTAATTTTGTAATACAAATGCACACTAATAAATTTAGTTGTTGAGTGGTTGTATTTTAATTTCTCAGTTTTGTTGTAAATAGACGTGATTATTCATATATTTAAAGAAAATAATAATATTTTAGAGTTTTTCATCTTCACATAAAAATAATGTTTTTTTTTTAGTTTTAATTTTCTTAACCCTGGCTTTCCTGCTGCATATATACATATACATACGTACGTACATACATACGTACATACATACGTACATACATACCTTATGTTTAATATTTGTAGGTAGTTTAGTGGTAACTACTAGAGTTCTAGTCTTACTTGTGTAGTATTTTTTTCAAATTTTTATTTTTTCTTTAAGTTACAACTCGAAGCCATGTACATAGATATATGTATGCATACATATATATGTATATGTATTTGATGGAAATGGTAGACATGCGCAGCGGAATTAGGATCAAAATTTACTCTAATTACAACTAAACACTTTAGTGGTAAACATGCATCACAACCCTAAAAAGAAACAAAATAGGGTTAATAGAAAAACTCACCCTTGATGCTTTTCTATTATCGTAATCTTCTCACGTGCTCTTCACGATTTCCTTACGAAATCAAAACCGGGACTACCACTAGTGTTGACCCGCTAATCTCCGGACTTAGAACCGAGTTGTGGGACTCGATCGGTAGAGAAAAATAGAGAGAGAGAGATGGATTTAGGAGGAAGAATTTGTGGAGAGAACTTTTGGAGAGTAAAAGGAAATTGGTTTGATTTTGCAATTCCAAAATACAAAATCAATTTTTTTCAACAAAAAACCAACCTTTTATTTTATTTCCAATCCATTTCTTTTATAAGCAAACTACATGCAAAATTTGCATGTAGTGAGCTTCCACTCTCCACACTTGGCATATTACCAAGTAGGTGTCTCACATGCATGAAGCCATTTGTTATTTACATGCAATATTCTTCCAAGGGTAAAATGGTAATTTGACATTTAAAAAGTCAAAAGTCAACATTTTGACTTTTTACCATTTTATCC
>CM046892.1:6796500-6873850 GCA_025688845.1 Cucumis hystrix | reverse complement strand
CTCCTTAAGTTCCACTGATCCACTATTGAACAATTGGTTTAAGGTCCAACCTTTAAACTGAATCCCTCTCGGGCCAATGAGAGGGTGGGGCCCCTTGTTCAAGACCTGGATTCAGTCCTTAAGGGAACAACCTATCTACTATCCCTAGAGTGGGTAGGAGTGAATTTCGTCTTGCACCCTATGTCCCTAGCTATCCACCCGATCTTACCCCTGAAATGGAAGGCTATTGGGCCAGCGCCATTGAGCTGCCCTCACCTATGCAGATCTAAGGATAGTTTCGTGTGAACAGAAGTTCATAGGTAGCTCAGAATTAAGATCAAGTCATTGGACATCTATAAACGAAATAGTCAGTTTTACAAAGTTAACGGTTTTATAACTTAAAAGCGACTATCTCATGGTTCCAGTCTTATGTAAACTCTTTACATAGGATGCCCTCACTTCCATGTCTCTACATGAACTATTTAGGATCACATCGTTTGTACTAACTACAAAGTGGGCCGCATCAATAGTATCTCTTGAATAAGGCGCCCAACCGTATTCGTATACTATATACTATTTAGGCTATTTACTCGAACTTGATCCACGTTTATGTCTCTACATAAAGTTCAAGTTTACATAACAATAGCCTTGAGACCTTAGTTTATTGGCTTTAAGATTATAATATTAATAACGACTTATTGAATAGAATATGATTACAAACTACGAGTTTTAGGACATAAATTCCAACAAGTCCTTCACAAGTGTTCGTAACACCAGTTGGGTCAAATTACCGTTTTACCCTTAGGTTATCTCTAATCCTTAAATACCAGCACTGCTCTAATGAACAACTTTTTTATGGGCCTACCAATAAACAGAAACCCCTCTTATGATATAGAGAGGGTAACGCCATTTGTTCAAATCCTGGAGACACCATTTAAGGGAACACTCGTCTACTTATCCTAAAGTAGGATATGAGTGAATTCCATCTTTTGTAATTATGTTTCCAACTCCCCACTCGATCTTATCCCCAAAATGATAAGCTTATTGAGTCGACGATCTGGCCACTCTCACCCGTACAAATCAAATGACAATCCCTTCCAAACAGGAGTTCATAATACACTCAGGATTAAGACTAAGTTACCTAGGTCATCTTAATGAAATAGAAACCTAACTAGTTAACGGAGTTACATTTACTGGTTACTATTTCACAGTTTGGTTTTATGCAAACTCATTGCATAGGATACCCTCACTCGCATCTCAACTACACGAACGCATTGGATCATTGCATTTGTATCAAATACAAAGTGAGTCGTATCCATAGTGTTACCAGGATAAGGTACCCAGCCTTATCCCTATACTATGGACCCTTTAAGCTGATCTTGATTATTGATCCTTGTATGACTCTACATACTGTTCAAGACTCATTAAACTGTTTTGGATGTTAGTTTATTGGATTTGGGTTATTAAGACAAAATTAATAATATAATCAATAACAATTATTACAATAATAACACTTTATTAACAACGGTCAATGATTTATATTTTCAATCTATGAGTTTTAGGACATAAATCCCAACAATATGAACATTATATTTTATCCTAATTATGTACACTAAGGTACAATTGGTGATACAAGGTGATCATGGCGGTGGAGTGTAATGAAAAGTGAAATCATATTGTAGGCATAACATGAAGGAATATTTAATTAACTAATCGCAGTGTATTGTGCATTAATATTTCAAGGCAATACAAAACATCTATTAACTTTGGAATTAAGGTAAGCGTATTTTCGGTGCCTTTGTCATACTTGCTCACCTCTAAGGATCCAAATACTTAAAGTTAAGCTATGATTTGTATCTAATCAGTTTGTATGCATTGCAAGCACTTTATCCTAATTTAAGGCTAGCAACCTTTCAGTTCTTTCGGTGCACACGATAACATTTCTGCAATTTATGTGAAGGATGAATGACATGATCGGAATTGATATGCAAAATATATATGCAAGATCGTTATCAACACATTTATATTAGGAAATTAAAGTTGTTGCGAAGGATACTTACCTAAACCGCCTTACAAAAAGTTATTTGTAGTTTACCCCTGACTTTTACCTGCAAGCACGGGTGTCGAACCCAAGAGAGTGCAGGATAGATGCTTTCTTGAATGTAATGCTTGAGAAGAGTGAGATTAGTAACAAAAAGAAAAGAAAGCATTAAAAATAATTTTTGGGGAAATTATAAGGGAGAATGAGAAAGGAAATTTAGTTTGCAATACAATTCACAAAAAGGGATATTAAAGATTGAATTCCAAGAAGAGAAGTGAGGAATGAGCTTAGGCATGGATCTAATCTTATAATTGAATCAAAGAAAGTAAAGGAAGTTGAATCATGCTTAATTAAGAGGGATTTTTATTCAAGATGTTTCACAAGATCAAATCGCTTGATCTTGGAAGAATTTTGAATCAAAATTCATGAAAATGGATGAATTTTATGGAGATTAGTTTAATTCTTGCGATCTTAACTAAACCTTTAATTGTTCTTCAAAGAAAATCACAAGATAGATCACTCATAACTTTGATTCCAAGGAATTAAAGGGGGAATTAATTTGTGCGCCAAAAGAAGTATGCAATTTAATTCCAAGAATTGACTAAGAGCAATTGAAATCCATAAAGCATCAAACAATTTCAAGAATGGGAGAGATAAAGTCAAGAATGAAGAGAATTTTTGTGTATAAACAAGTAATTCAATTAATCTTGCACTAATTGTTATACTTAGGGTAAATTGCTTACAAAGATTGAACAAAAAAATCAAAGATCAAGAATCAAAATTACAAGAATTAATAAAATTGAATCAAAGATCTAATTCTTGATACAAATGATTGATGAATTTTATTACTTTGATTGAGAATTTGCAAAATGGAAGAAAATAAAATGTTTTACATTAGATGGGAGTCAAACTCAGGTGGCTGAGGGGCGCGCGTGAGGAGAAGCTGCCACGTGTTGCGCGGAGACAGGTTGAAATGGGAAGACACGGATTGAAGGTTCAAATAAGATTGGTTAATTTGTGCGTGAGGGAGATTCGAACCTATGATCTGAGGGAAGCCCGCAAAAAGTATTAAACGACGTCGTTTTTTTCTTTGATAATTCGAATTTAAGTTGCGTCTGGTGAGGTTCGAACTCGTGACGACCGAGTGGCTCGTGCGCGTGTAGTTGATCACGTGTCAATCTTCTTCAATATTTACCAAAATGCCCCCTTATGTTTAATTTGCCAGTTCTTCTTCGTTTGAACTCCAAATGAGATTTTCGTGTCTTTAGGTTCGTATCAGAGTCTACTTCATATTCTGCATATGAATATATGTATGATAACTGAGAATAGGCTATTTTTAAACGGATCAATATTTGCCCCAACAATGAACTCGATGATGAGATTGTACTACAATCTCTTCATCTCTCGCTTAGTTAGGTATGGGCTCTCACTTGTTAGGCAATTGCTATCAGTGCAATTGTCTTTTCACTTGAATAAACAATGCTTGATGTCCACGTTTAGCTAACCAAAACTTACAAAACATACATTCAGATTTTCTGATATTAATAACACATTGTTGTTGGAATTAATGTCCTAAAACTCGTAGTTTGTAAATTAGATTCAATAATGTGATTATTGAATTATTTATTAGTGAAATAGAATACTGTCTTGAATCCAATAAACTAAGGTTTCAATGCTATCTTGTAGACTTGAACTTTATGTAGAGACATCAATGTGGATCAAGTTTAAGTTCATAGCGTAAACGATTTATAGTATATGAATAAGGTTGGATGCCTTATTCTGGTAACATTATGGATGCGGCCTACTTTGTAGTTAGTACAAACGAAGTGATCTTGAGTCATTCATGTAGGGACATGAAAGGAGGAGCATCCTATATAAAGAGTTTGCATAAGACCTGACCCTTAAATTGTCATTTTTACGTTATAACATCGTTGGCGTTTTAAAACTTACTATTTTTTTTAATTTGATGACCTAGGTAACTTAACCTTAATCATGAGTTAACTATGAACTTTTGTTCACACGAGATTATCCTTAGATCTGCATAGATGAGGGTAGCTCATCAACGCTTGCCCAATATGACACCCATTTCAGGGATAAAATTAGATGGATAGCTGGGGACATCGGGTGCAAGATGGATAGTTCACTCCTGAACTCATTAGAACCAGTAGATAGGTTGTTCCCTTATGCACTGAATCCAAGTCTTGAACAAAGGGCCACACCCTCTCATTGGCTCGAGAGGAATTTGGTTTTATAGGTTGGACCTTAAACCAGTTGTTCAGTAGAGGATCAACGGTACTTAAGAAACAAAAAGTAATCACAAGAGTAAAACGGTAAATTGATCCAGTTGAGATTACGAATAACCTGTGAAAGGTTAATTTACTAATCATGGTTATATCAGGTGGATATAAATATATCTATAGTGAGGGGAGTGCAACTACGTGACTTTAGTGGAATGACTGGTTAGTTAACGAATGTTGATTAGCTTGGTCTAAAAAAGTTTAGTCAGTTAATCTCAAATTATTGGAGCCCATGATCATAGGTCCACTAGGTCCCTCTACTAGCTCATTACGGTAATAAAATATAGAAGAGGGTGATCGAAAAAATTTGAAATAGTTCGAGTTAATTTTGTTAAAAATATTTGATATTATTAACGCATTTTTTTATAAATAAAAGATATTTAAATATCGATAAATTCAAATAGATTCGAATTGATTCAATTGGATTGATTGGGATTTGATTTAATATTATTTTATTAATATTAATTAATTAGATTGATCAGATTAATTAATATTAAATAATTAAATAATTTTTTGTTTTTTAGAAAATCAATTTAAAAATCAAATTTCTTTAAATTTGAAATTCAATTTGAAATTGAATTGTTTCTTCATAAGAAGGCAATGTCTGCCATTGTATATATGTTGATGAGTTTTTATAAAATCGTGAAGTAAGTTGATCAATTGAGGAGGCTTTTCGGTGAAGAATTAATTGAGAAATTTGAAGTTTTTTTAGAAAATTTTCATATTCTTGATTTATCTTAAAAAATACATAAAATCTTCTCCGATTCGATCCCACAATCGTGTTCTAAAGCCAAAGAATAGTAGAGAAAACTCTTGTGGTTGTTTACGACTTGGAATCAACAAAAACGATCAAGAAATGAAGGAGAATTTCAAATTCTAAGGTTAGTGTTCTTGAAATCTATATTTTTCTATTTTTCAATTTCATGTTAATTAGGTGAAATTATAGCGTTCCATATCGAATCTCTTCCGCTGCCATGCTCTTTTTTCCATCAATTGCATTGCTCATAAACTAATTAAATGTATTGAAAGTGGATAGCAAAAGAGATATCAGAGACATTGGAAAATAGCCTTACCGCTTTCTGAATGTTATAGAAGAAATGCATTAATGTTATAAACTTAACTTTAAACCTTTAAACCATGGAGTACATTTTACAAATTAATACAAGACAACTACAAAATGAGATACAAAGAAATGAGTCAAGCCTCAGAGTATGATTTCTCATGCTCTTTGGCTCTAATTTTTTACTATTTGTTGAAGGAAAAATGGTAAGGGAAGAACTCTCTCTCTTTTTGTTCTAAACTCTTACCTAAAACACAAGAAGGAAAGAATGGAAGATAAAATGAGCTTGCTCTTTAGTCCAATTCCGCACACTTTGTTTTGAAATAGAGGCTTTTTTTCTTATAGGTGGGGAGTGATATTGACAGGACATTCCACGTCTCATTAATGCTTCTAATTTAAGATGTATCAACGCCGTGCAGACGTCTTTTTATCCTTTTATGACATTCATGCCAACCAAATTTGTCTACTAGTGCATTAGATCGCCTAGCTTGTTTGATCCTCGCCTTGTTGGTTAAATGTGTCTCCCCGCGTGATGTTTTATCGCCAAGCTCTATTTTTTGCCTAATATTCTGCAATAAAATATATAAAACGAGATAAAACAAGGATAAAGGTCTTTTCTAATATGTGATACACAAGCTAATCAAATCATCAACTTTTTCCTGCGTTTTCTTCCATTCCAATGCGATAAGGTTTTATTATTTTATATAAAAGGTCACAATAACTTGTATTTCTATAAGTTATCAATAAGCTCAAATATTTTTCTTAAAACATGATCTAAACAATAGCTTATAAAACATGCTTAGAAACCAATTCAGAAATTTATTTTGTCACTCAAAATACTCGGTTCAACCCTTGGCTTAGAATTTTCTTCAAACCTTCCTTGACATGAAAATTCCATCATTCAGTCGTGTCATTGCTGCCGCACAGCATGAGTGTAGGCAACACACACACATTCACAGAGCATTAAGATACCCGACCGTGTGACTGGAATGCGGACCTGGTGGTCTGGCCCTACGCAGTGCGCCCTTCGTGCATGCGAGCTCATGGCCATGCACACAGCCTGAGCGCATCTTTGCCGTTTGGCTATGCTTTAGCCATGCCCCGTGCCCTAAAACACCAAAAATAACATCTTTACTTGATTTACACCCGCACGTCAAGCCCCTTCACGTCGTGTTTCTCGGCCACCCTAGGCTTGCTCAAAAACTGTAAAATTTTTAGAATCATCATTCAACTTTCAATGCCTATAAATTTTAATCCATACCTCAAAATGAAAAATGTCCTTCTACAAATTTTCTTAGAATTGTCTTAGCTTGCTTACATCCAAATTTTAGTCAAAATTCTAAGAATTGCGTTCTGTAGCCCTCTAAAAGTGAAAACTATCCAAATTCTCTAAGCTTTGATAGAAACTTTAATTCGCATGTCATCATCACCCCGTTCCATTCCTTCTACAGAATCCTATGTGTAAATAAGTAGATTAGTACAATTTTATACTTATATTGTATAGAATTTATACCACCTGGTTGAGAAGTAAGCGTTACAATTAAGCTTTGATAGAAATTCTCTTTGTTCGACCCTAGCTTACCCAAGAAACCTCTTGCTTCTCTTACACTTGGGCAAGCGCAAGAAAAACTTGTACAAAACATTAATCATGCATGAAGCAACACATAAGTAAAAGATGCACATTTAATCGCATAATCTTAGCCTACAAGCCTGTTATTAGTCACATAATTAGAACCAAACATGATATATTTACTAATGAATTTTGAATAACATAATAACAAACAAAATAAAAACCAATGCAAGATTCTTAACTAGTTAGTTGACAGTGGTAGTCTCATTTACACATGTCTCAACACCAATGCCAATCAAATCCGCTTTAACTGTCACATTATTGTGATCAACAATATATCTTTTCTATAAATATTCATGTCATTTTCTAAAGAGACTGCTAATGGAAAAATCTTATTATTATGGACATTCTAAATGTTATCAAATGGTTTTTCTCAATGAATCTTTTCAACGCTGACATGCACTACAAGAAATTGGGATTCTCCTGACACCATCGAGGACAACGGGGATAGGCACATCCGCCGACATTGAAATGTTACCATTGGCAATGTTGTTGTTTCCTGATGCGGTAATTAGTAACGTTGGGACTGACTGCATGGAAAGTGAAATATATTATTTAATTGTTCAACCATCCCTGACGTACCAAGGCAGACGTCGGAAGTAGGACCTTATTTTTTACGGGCTACATCATTGCGTCTGGCAAAATGGATGGATTAAATAATAAATGACATTTCTCCTGATATCATTGCATGACATCGAGAAAGTTTGTACATACTCCCGACGCCATAAGTGAAATGTTGTTGTTTGAGGACTTTATTCTCGACGCTTTACATAACGTGTCAGGAGAGGTTGTGTTTTCCCAACATTTTCGATGTGCATCAAGAGTGCCCCCACACATAAACCCTTTTAGTTCTGTAAATCACAGAACTCACAGAAGGGAAAGAAAGAGAGACGAAACTGAGAGAGAAGAAGGAGTCACCGAGTTCTGCCACCACTCGCTGTCTTTTCTTTGCGGTCATCCGTCTTAGTCCACTGCCGCTTCACCTAGTTTAGTTTTAGTTTAGGGTTAGTTTAGTTTTGGAATTTTTTTTATTTAGGTTATAAAATTGTTTTAGGTGTAAGATTTTGAATTTTAATTTGGTTTTGAATTAGTTTTTGGTATGCAATTTTAATTTTAACTGTTTTTGGAATTTGTTAAGATATTTTTGGTCAAATAATTTATTCTTTTTAATCATTGATTTACCAACCGTCCCTAGTATCTAGGAATCTTGGGAAAAATATTTGATTCTGTTTTAAAAAAGATTATATGCATAAAGGATCTTTGTAGAACCTATATATGTGGTGTATTGATAATTATATAGGTTACGAAAAAAAAGAAGACAAACTGAGATCCAGCCGAACTCTTCGCGGAACATGTCAAGGTGATTGTTTTAATGAATATATTGATTCTAACTTAATGTCGAAAGATTCACAATGGGCTGTAAAACTTTGTGAAGATAAGGAATATATCTAGAGACCATTGAATTAAGGGATCGACTCACGAAGTCAGGGGAGCCTGAACAAGTCTTAGAAGTGATCCTAATTATATTCAGGGGGAGCCTGAGTTTACTTTTAGTTATGGATATAACTATATTATATGTAACTAGCAAATTAAGTTACTAATAATGAGTCTCAATAATATTGCTTATCTGAGCAATGATGCTCTCCAGATGTAGGCCGTATTTGCCTAACTAGGTTACCAAAGTGCACTGTGTTCCTTATATTTTGTGTGCCTTAGTTAATCGTGTAGCTAAATACTTGTGAAATAACTAAAAGATATTTAACCTTCTCACTTTTCAATTTGTATCAGAGCGGGTTCGACAGACATGGAAACACCAAGAGAAGGTGCTGCAACTACACAACCTCCCATATTGGATGGGAAGAATTACTCTTATTGAAAGATTCGTATGACATCTTTTTTAAAGTTTCTGGATCCAAAGGCCTGGAAAGCATTCAAAATGGGTTGGAAATCTCCGATGATCATGGTTGAAGGTAAGTCTGTTCCAAAGCCAGAGGAAACCTGGACAGAAGCAAAAGAACAAGAATCTTTGGGAAACTCTTGTGAACTAAATGCCATATATAATGGAGTGGATCTAAACATGTTCAAGTTAATAAATTCCAGTATGACAATAAATGATGCATGGAGAAAATTGGAAGTTGCATTTGAGGAAACTTCTAAAGTCAAGACCTCTCGTTTATTGCTGGTAACTACTAAGTTCGAATCTCTGAAAATGATGGAAGAAGAAACTATAACTGAATACAATGTAAGAGTTCTGGAAATTGCTAATGAATCATTTAACCTTGGTGAAGAGATTCCTGAAGCAACATTAATTAGAAAAGTTTTACGGTCTCTTCCTAGACGATTTGATATGAAAGTCATTGCTATTGAAGAAGCACATGATGTCAGCTCTCTCTCCCTCGATGAACTTTTTGGTTCCCTACTCACATTTGAGATCACGCTAACAGATCGTGTTGAAGGTAAAGGTAAGGGCGTTGCCTTTCAATCAATTCATGAAGATGCATTCGTGGAGAAAGGAAAGGTGTCTCATGATCAGGTAACTGAGTCGATTGCTTTGCTAACTAAGCAGTTCGCCACGGTGATAAAAAAGATGAATAATTCCAACCGTTATGGATCAAATAGTCGAGTTCAGAATAATTCTAGAAGGAGGGAGTCTGATCGATCATCAAATTTCAGAGAAGTTGATAAACCGAATACCAGAGAATCAGATCGATTAAGCAACAGAGACAACAGCTCCTTTAAATACAGGGAATGTGGAGGTTATGGGCATTATCAGGCTGAATGTCCAACCTATTTAAGAAGACAGAAGAAAAGCTTTGGGGCTACCTTATCTGATGAGGAGTCAGATGGAGCTACAGAAGAGGAAGAGTTCACTAATGCATTTGTGAGTCTTGCCTCAACTAGTAAAGAAGAATCGAACAGTCATTCCGATGATGAGGCCTACTGTCAGTCTGAAGGAAACTTCTCGTATAATCAAATGAAAGCACAGTGGGAAGAAGATACGACTGCCAGAGCTCTTCAGAAAGAAAAAATTCAAGATTTGATGGAAGAAAATCAAAGACTTCTCACAGTAATATCCTCTCTGAAACTCAAGTTAAAAGAAGTTCAAATGGAACATGAACAGTTGGAGAAATCGGTGAAAATGCTAAATTCTAGTACCGGATGTCTGGATGAAATTATGTCTATGGGAAGAACTGGATCATCTAGACAAGGCTTGGGGTATAATCGTACACAAACATAAGCAAACAAAAAGGTACAACTTTATTTGTACCAGCACGAGATGTCAATGAAAAAAACTGAGCCATAATAAAACCCCACATACAACACGTATTTGGGTGTGTCACTTCTGTGGAAAGAGAGGACATATTAAACCATTATGCTATAAAATGTTGAAGGAAAATAGGTATGAGTGGAGAGTGTCATCAGGTTCGAGAAATAGACGCCATACATAGAAAAACTCTAATGAACTACAGGATAGAAAAGTATGGAAAATTAAGGAACATTAAAAAAAGTGTCACATAACGTTTACGTCTATTCAAGCATCAAGAGAAGATTGGTTCTTTGACAGTGGATGTTAAAGGCATATGACAGGGAATAGGTCATATTTTGTAAACACAGTTGAGTGCTCCTCAGCATGTGACATTTGGTGATGGGGCTAAAGGAAGAATTCTAGCCAAAGGAGATATTATAGGGTCACATCTTTCAAAGCTGTATGATGTAAGATATGTTGAAGGTCTCACTGCAAATCTTATCAGCATAAGTCAGTTATGTGATCAAGGGTATTGTGTAAACTTCTGCAAAGAAAACTTCATAGTGACTGATGAGCACAACCGTGAAGTTATGAGAGGAGTTCGTCAAACAAATAACTGTTACCATTGGTGTTCAAGTCAATATGACTCTTGTAAAATTTCGAGAGAAGATCAAACTCATCAGTGGCATAAAAAACTAGGTCATATTAGTCTTAATACACTTGGAAAGGCACTTAAATATGATGCTATTGTGGGACTACCTGCTCTGGATGTAAAATTCCAGTTATTTTGCAGAGATTGTCAACAAGGAAAACAGATCTGGGCTACTCATAAAAGTATAAGTGAATGTTATACAAATAGAGTTCTTGAACTTCTACATATGGATCTCATGGGTCCAATGCAAACTGAAAGTTTAGGGAAGAAAAGGTATGTATTTGTTTGTGTGGATGACTACTCTCGTTTCACTTGGGTCAGATTCTTGAAGAGCAAGTCTGAGACGACTAAAGTATGTATAAATTTATGTCGTAATCTACAGCGAGAACAAGGACAGAATATAGTCAAATTACGAAGTGATCATGGAAAAGAATTTGAAAATGAAGAACTTGATCTATTATGTGAAAGTGAAGGGCTCAATCATGAGTACTCTGCCCCATTAACTCCTCAACAAAACGGGGTCATTGAAAGAAAGAATCGAACTCTACAAGAAATGGTCAAAGTAATGTTGCATGCCAAAAATCTACCATTACGATTTTGGGCTGAAGCAAAGCATACGACGTCTCACATTCACAATCGAGTAACAGTCCGGACTGGAGCTACTGTGACTCTATATGAGTTATGGAAAGGTAGAAAACCTAATGTGAAATATTTTCACATCTTTGGTAGCGTTTGTTATATCCTAACAGATAGAGAATATCATCAGAAGTTAGATGTCAAATCTGATAGAGGGATCTTTCTGGGTTACTCACCAAACAGTCGAGGGTATCGAGTGTTCAATACTAGGGCTCAATCAGTAATGGAGACCATTAATATTGTTGTAAATGATGATGAGTCAGTCTCCTCCCCAGAACATAATGATGATGATGATGAGGTACAAAGATTAAAGACTGATTTATCTACAGACAGGCTACAAGATATAGAAACTGGTTCTCATGCTATACCTGATGGTTCTAACAATGAAAATATTTCAGAGGCCATTTGTGAACCTACAGTATGACAGTCAGGTCCCCCATCACATGTTGCTAAAAATCATCCTCCAAGTTGTATCATTGGAGATGTACAAAGTGGGGTCACAACCAGAAAGAAGGATCGTCTTGATTATGCTAAGCTAATTGCAAATGTATGCTATTCTTCTTCTGTTGAACCAGGATCTATTATCAAAGCTCTCAAGGATGAGTCCTGGATCAGTGCAATGCAAGAAGAACTTCTTCAATTTCAACCCAATAATGTCTGGACATTAGTACCCAAACCAGCCAGTGTTAATATTATCGAGACAAAATGGATATTTAAAAACAAAACGGATGAACATGGACTTGTTATTCGCAATAAGGCTCGCTTAGTTGCACAAGGATACACTCAGATTGAAGGTGTTGACTTTGATGAAACCTTCACCTCGGTAGCTAGACTAGAAGCTATACGCCATTGCTGAGCATTGCCTGTATATAAAAGATCAAACTATATCAGATAGATGTCAAAGTGCGTTTTTAAATAGATATCTAAATGAAGAAGTATATGTTGCTCAACCCAAAGGTTTTATTGATCTAACATTTCCACAACATGTGTACAAACTGAATAAAGCGTTATATGGTCTCAAGCAGGCACCTCGAGCCTGGTATGAAAGGCTTACTGAGTACCTACAAACACAAGGGTATGTGCGAGGAGGATCAGACGAAACCTTATTTATCATCCGGAAGGGTAAAAATATCATTGTTGCTCAGATATATGTGGATGGCATTATTTTTGGCAGATTTCCTGATGATAATGTAACTAGCTTTGTTACTATTATGAAGTCTGAATTTGAAATGAGTATGGTTGGTGAATTATCATTTTTTCTTGGTCTGCAAATCAAACAGACTCGGAGTGGTATCTTCATCTCTCAAGCGAAGTATGCTCAGAACATGATCAAAAGATTTGGTCTTGAGAACTCGCAATCCAAAAGCACACCAGCCGCTACCCATGTCAAACTCACCAAAGAGTGTGTGTCTGAAGATGTAGATCTTAAACTATACACAAGTATGATTGGAAGTCTGTTGTATCTTGCAGCAAGCTTTGATATTGCCTATGTAGTTGGAGTTTGTGCTCGGTTTCAAGCTGCTCCCGTAACTCTCATTTACAAGGTGCTAAAAGGATTATTAAATATATCCGCAGGACGGTCGACTATGGCCTTTCCTATTCATTTGATACAAACGCATCTCTTGTTGGATATTGTGATGCTGATTGGGCTGGGTGTTCTGATGATAGGAAGTCTACGTCTGGAGGATGTTTCTTCTTAGGCAATAATTTGATTTCTTGGTTTAGCAAAAAGCAAAACTCTATATCTTTATCCATGGCTGAAGCTGAATATATTGCAGTTGGCAGTGCTTGTTCTCAACTTATTTGGATGAAGCAAATGATCAGAGAATATGGTTTTTCTCAAGAAACCATGATACTCTACTGTGATAACATGAGTGCCATTGCCATATCCAAAAATCCGATCCAACATAGTCGCACTAAACATATTGATATTCGCCACCACTTTATTCGGGATCTGGTGGAGAGCAAGGTTATTTCACTTGCACATGTCAGATCTCCGCTTCAGTTGGCAGATATATTTACCAAACCTCTTGATGTTACTTCCTTCGAACACTTACGAGCTGAGTTGGGTGTGTGTCTCCCCCTGGGTTGAGTTTTGGTTGAGTTTCAGATTTGGGTCATTTTACGAAAAATAAATAAATAAAAATGATAGCCCGTTTTTGTTTTGCCCAATAGAAGTTTTTTATCCAAACAGAGTGGTGTTAGGAGGGAATTATGTATATTTGAGCAGGAGTGGTAATGTTTCAAGAATCATTCGTCTTTTCCCTTTCTTGTTTACAATGGTGAGCACTCAACGTGACTATTAATAAGAAGCTCCTGCTCCTTCTCATGATTCTGCAGTTCGTTCGAACATGCATAAAGTTTGACTTCGGGGAAAATGAATTGAGAGTGTGCCTGCACGCCGTCCATATGCGCTGCTTGCTGATCGAGGTAAAATTCCTCACCCTATTAGTTCTGATAGCTCAGTCTCTTTACATGATGCATTGGGTGCTATGGCTTCGGGTTCATCTTCTGAGTCAGACTCACAGGATGGGGTTTCGTTGGCGGAGTTGTTACGAACAAGATTTAATTCCCATCCATCTGTTTCAAAAGATCTCGGCAAGAACATGAACCAGTCTTCTTCTAAGGGAAAGGCATCTATGATTTCTGAATCATCTCAAAGTCCATCTGATGGAACCAAGCGTTCCTCGGAGTCTATGCCTGCACAACCACATTCATCTCCTCCCTCTGAGCATGGTTCACCTACCTCACAGGCTAATCCTCCTGAGCCGTCTGTACCCACTCCATCTATGAGGCATGTACCATCTCCTACTCTAGCAGAGGCATTGAACCATCCTCTGTCTTCTCCTCAGTCCACAAAGGCTCCTGAACCACGGGGGGTTACCATCAAGACCGGCAGAAGACGACTTCCACGCAACATTCCCTCTGTTCCCATTGATGGAATATTATTTCATCATGAGGAAAATGCTCAGCGCTGGAAGTATGTGGTCCAACGACGTCTGGCAGATGAAGTGAATGTGTCTGACAAACATCAATCTTGTGTGAGTACCATGGAACTGATTAATCGCTCTGGTCTCTCTCACACAATCTTAAATGTTGGGCCATTTTACCCCAAGCTTATTCGAGAAGTCATTGCCAATCTTCCTTCAGACTTCGATAATCCTAGCAGCATTGACTATCAGTCTGTTCATGTGCGAGGATGATGAATTGTGATCTCTCCTTCTATGATTAATACATTTCTAGGTCTCCCCACTTCATTGGCTTCTGATCAGACTTCACCATCCACTGCCACCCTCGCTTCTGTGTTAACAGAAGGATCGCTTACTGTGTGGCCTTTAACGGGTATCCCTGCTGCCTTTTTAAGTGTCAAGTATGTAATTCTTCACAAGATTGGCATTGCAAATTGGTTTCCCTCGTCCCATGCCTCCAGTGTATCAGTGGCTTTAGCTAATTTTTTATTTCAGATCGGTACAGGGTCTACGATTGATGCTGCATTGTTTATTTACAATCAACTTCTCCGTCATGTGGGTACCTTTGGGGTCAAAATTCTGATTGCACTGCCTCGGTTCTTCTCAAGTCTGATCATTCACTTACATCTGGATATTCTCAGTGACTTTGATGCTCTGGACCACGCCCTTGAACGATATCACTAAGCTATAAATTGTTTCAAGGATCTCATGTGTTTGACATTGAGTACACTAGTCATCCCAATCGCTCTGCTAATCCATTTTCGGCTGATGCCTCTGGCGCTTCTTTGGGTACAGGGATGACTACTGGGGATATTTCTCGAGTGTTGAACTCGCTTTCTGCTGAGTCTAGGGCATTGAGCACGTCAATTTCGTTGCTTACAGATAGACAGGTGGAGATTAATGCTCTTATTCGCTATCTAAAGTCCCTTGGCTTTTCAATTGAGGATGCTGCTCCTTCGTCTTCCTAAATTCTTTTTTGCTCAAAGGGGGAGACAATCACAGACAGTTGGCTGGCAGATGGGTTTGGAACAATTTTTTTTTTGGGAACAATTATTTTTGGGGCAGTTGAATGACTTGGCCGCTAGACTGCATCTTTTGTTATTTTTTTGTTGTTCTGCTACTTTTGGTATAATACTGAAAATGAATGAATGGGTGAATGATTTCTGATTTAACTTTGTGTTTGGGTTCTGGCTTAACTTTGTATTTGACTAAAGGCTTGACTTTGTGTTTGACTTCTGACTTGACTCTATGGTTGATCTCTGTCAGTGGCTAATGATCTGGGTTGATTAAAGGTTCTGTTGTGTGTTTTGGGATAGTTAGTAGCTTTGGCTGTCCGATACTTCCTGTGTGACTCTGACTGATCATAAAAAGAATTTGAAAATATTTGACAAAAAAAGGGGAGTTTGTTAAGGTATTTTTGGTCAAATAATTTATTCTTTTTAATCATTGATTTACCAACCGTTCCTAGTATCTAGGAATCTTGGGAAAAAGATTTGATTCTGTTTTTAAAAATATTATATGCATAAAGGATCTTTGTAGAACCTATATATGTGGCGTATTGATAATTATATAGGTTACGAAAAAAAAGGAGAAAAACAGAGATCCAACTGAACTCTTAACGGAACACGTCAAGGTGATTGTTTTGATGAAGATATTAATTCTAACTTGATGTCGAAAGATTCAAGATGGGCTGTAAAACTTTGTGAAAGTAAGGAATATATCCGGAGACCATTGAATTAAGGGATCGACTCACGAAGTCAGGGGAGCCTGAACAAGTCTTAGAAGTGATCCTAATTATATTCAAGGGGAGCCTGAGTTTACTTTTAGTTATGGATATAACTATATTATATGTAACTAGCAAATTAAGTTACTAATAATGAGTCTCAATAATATTGCTTATCTGAGCAAAGATGCTCTTCAGATATAAGGCGTATTTGTCAAACTAAGTTACGAAAGTGCAATGTGTTCCTTATATTTTGTGTGCCTTAGTTAATCGTGGAGCTAAATACTTGTGAAATAACTAAAAGATATTTAACCTTCTCACTTTTTCAGAATTTATGAATGAATTCAAATTTTGAGGGGGTTGAATTAAAAATTAAAGAGGTGGGGTTGAACTGAAATTTTAAGGGAGTGGGGTTGAATTAAAAGTTAGGGGGGGGAGGTTGAATTTAAATTTTAAGGGAGGGGGTTGAATTAAAAATTAAGGGGGAAGGGGGGTTGATGAATTAAAACTTGAGGGAGGAGAGAGAGTTTGTATTGAAAGCTTGAAGGAGAGGGAGTTGTATTGAATTAAAAATTTGCTTTGGGTATATGGCAGTTATGATAGCCTTTAGTTCAAACTTGATTGTTGTTTATTTTTAATAGTTTCGTTTTTTAGAACTATTAGAAATTTTTTGTTGATTTCTTATGGCTATCTTGTAGTTATGGTAGCCTATTCTCTTTAGTTCACACTTAGTTTTGAATCTGTTAGTAGTTTTTGGGAGTTTAGGGTTTAGGTATCTTGTAAAGTATGTTGGTAGGGATAGGTAAGTTGTAAAGATTGAAGTTATTTGTGTGGTTTGTTTGTTTTGGCTATCTTGCACTTATGGTAGCCTTTGTAATTTAAACTTAGCTTTTAGGGGGATTAGGCTACTCAAAAGGTCTTGGTTGGGGTCCCAAGTCCAAGTCTTGCAAGAGTTGTGCTAGTAGTTCTTCGACCACTGTTCGTATTCTACAGAGGTCGAACAAGAAAATGCAGTCCTAATTGAGCATTAAGGACACGAGCTTGAAGAAGCTAAATGCATGATTGAAGAGCAGAGAAGGATGTCTGAGCTACAGGCCCAACAAATGGAAGAAAGGAAGAAGATGATTAAAGAAATGACTTGGGCACAGAGAGGACCGTGAGCCACGTATTTTTTAACTTTACCATTTACTTTGCATTATTAGTGATATATATATCTAAATTTAATTTTGTGTCATTGTAGGTATGGACCTGTAGTATTATGGCGTCTACGACCATATTATGTTAATATTTTTTCTATGTACTTTTTTTTTCAAACATTCGAAATTTTTAGACAATGTAACATTTAATTATAATATATTTAAGTTTGATTTGGTATTTTATATAATTATTTAGTAATTTAGTTGTTTAGTTTTAATAATTTTATTCAACTTAAATCGAATTGGAACCAAATAGAATAGTACACGATTGAAAAAGGAATTAAAAAATATATATTCCTAAAATAACTCCTGACGCAGCTTACACATTGGAAAATAGAGGTGTTCTCTGACGCATTTTTGAGCACGTCAGGGAGTCACTATGCGACGTAACATCAAGGGAAGTCTTCTTCTGATGCTTGGAGATACATCAGCAGAGTCCTATGCCCAACCTCACATGTGGACGTCAAGGGTGCGATTTCCCCGACATGATTTGGTCGTTGACAAAATAGGCATTGAAGGACAGGAATTTGTGATGCTATGATCTTTGTGTGGGGTTTTATGTCCTAAAACTCGTAGATAGTAAATATAATTCATTAACCGTTATTTATTAATAAAATATTATTTCAATAAGCGTTATTGATTATATTATTAGCTTTTTCTTAATAACCTAAATCCAATAAACTAACATTCTAAACTGTTTGATGAGTCTTGAACAATATGTAGAGATAGAAGGATAAATGTTTGAGAACAACTTAAAGGGTCTATAGTATAGGGATAAGGTTGGGTACCTTACCTTGGTAACACGATGGATACAGCTCACTTTGTATTTGATACAAACGTAATGATCAAATACGTTCGAGTGGATGACATGCGAGTGAGGGTATCCTATGCATGAGTTTGCATAAGACCAGACCACAATTCTATATGTACTCTTCATGTTACTCATAATAGTACACTACTTGGTTACTCACTTCACTTCACTTCATCTTTAACGGTTGCTCACTCTCTATTCTAAATTCCCTTTTGAACTAGTTGCAGGTTCGTTAGATTTGTTTGTCAAAGATTCTAAGTAATTTTGATACTATTTGGACACTTTTTCAGCAAAGCTCCACGCTCTTTTTGGCAAGTTTCACTTATTAGAGCTCCATTTAGAAGTTGAAGGGAATTTAGGTGGTGTAAATTGGTTCTTTTTACTTATGGGTATACTTTATCTGTAGTCTTGGTTCGAGGTGCTTAAATTTAGGTTTATGATTATGTTAGGTAAGACTATTCATTTTGATTACTTTTTGAGTCTTTGGATAAGGTTTCAAAGTATGTTCTAACCTTTGAGGTTGTGTTTCATAGTTTCATGAGTCTTTCAATTAGTCTAGAAGAGTCTTAAAGAACTTTTAGCCAAGTAGAATTTTACTTGTTGGGTGGTTTGCATATGTGATAGCATGATGCTTGATGTTATTATGAATTCATGATGTGTTCTGATATGGTTAGGCATCCCTAGATGCTCATTGGTTGATTTTAATATGTTTAACATGTTGAAATGTTGTCATGTGACTCAATTGATGTAAGTGTGTTGTGGAGATGTTTGAACGTATGTATGACTGATAACGTGTATAAATACCCATTATTATAACCTCTTTTATTAGAATAATGAGGTCAAAACATATAAGAAGATGATCAAAACACGTAACTTATGTTGTAAATACATAAGTATTTAGAAATACATCTTACATAAGTACTATGCCTGTCTTACGTGATTTCCATGTCTTAACGCACGATGATTAGAAAGGAAGAAACTAGTGAATCGTAGGAGACACCTCGCACAAAGGCTACATGATGGGAACTCGTTTGTCAACTAATTCCTCTAGGCGAAGAGCCACATCATCACGTGAGGATAATACACTAGATGACAAGGACAATAGTTAAAGTTGATGTGACCTCACAAGGTTGAAATCGACACTGACAATCTCAGAAGAACAGAAGTTTCCCACCGAAAGTTGCCTATAAAAAGACTTCATCCCCACCAAGCCAGAGGAGGCCTGTATGGGCCAAGGTCTAGAGAGAAGGGCAGAAAGAAATAACCTTTTTGTCGGCTGCAAAGTGTTTCTTCTTCTTCTCTGGTCATATTATAAGTGAGAGTTTAGAGTCTGAACAGAGAGAAGTTTATCTCTCTGTTCCCCCTAACTTGTATTCTTTCTCATTCTTCTGTCTTCCATCTTTGTGTTCTCTTTGTAATATTTAGACTGTTCATATTGTACCATGGCCGAAGGCCTACAATCTTTATATATATTACATGTTTATACCTTCTCAATTCATCATATCTCTACTTTCCATTAGTCAATGTGTTATTGATAATTTAGGTTGTTGATAAGTTTTGATTGGAAGCTTCGTTTATCAATCATATCGCGTTAGTTGAGCTATTCTCATTTTTTGGCCAGCGTAAGTTGTCAATTACCTGAGAGGGTAACTAGCAAGGACATGGCTAACACGCGCAAGGAGAGCAAGTGTATCCTAAAAGGAGAACAAGTGTTAGCACTAGGCACCGAGTGGTTGTTGCCCTTAATCACGAAGTTTTATACGTTTCATAAATAAACTCTTCTAGATATATCTTACCTAATCACTCTTAGTCATGTGGATCTTGATAGGTGACTATGTGTGGCGTCTAATGACTCTGAGAGGAGCACGCCATAATCATAAGATGGTTGAGTAAGCTATATCGCATCAAGGTTGTCACCTTGCTTAATCATGTTATAATGCATAGACCTTCTTTCGCTCTTTCTCACATACAAGTTAGTTCACATATTCATCTCGCATCCATTCCCACCTCTTTATAGAATCTCTAGGAACATGTAAGTAGTCTTATTTCTAGTGCTTATTCTTTTATATTTTAATTGTTTATTCTTTTATACCGCCTAATTAAGTAGTAGATTCTACAACTAAAATTTGTTATCAATTCCCTGTGTTTGACTCTATATCAAATAAACCTATTGCTTCGCTTATACTTGGGCAAGCAATAGAAAAAGTTGTACTCAACGAGGACTCTGTATTTATGCGATGAAGAGGTACATAGTGAGTAATTTCCATACAATGATCATGACCAATGACTCATCGAATAGACACACTAACAGAGAACCTATCCAGCATACTCAAAGCCCCACACAAACACACAAGCAATGGTTAATATTGAGAATATATTATTGTTTATGTTGTTCTATGCATTAAACATGTTTTAGAGTAGCATCGATGCCCTTGGTTTAGTTAGGGTATGTGTTGTGAGTTTAGAATGAAAAATGCTAACCAAGCAAAACCTACGTTGTTTGTTGTAAGCGGAATCGAGTTTCAAATCATAAGATGACTAACTAATTGCACCAACAAATCAAGCTGAACAAATGTTTGATCACTTTACGAACTGAAAGCTATATCTTGCAAAACAACCATGCAACAAATGCCAAAGTCTCTTCCTCATCACTCATCATGTTACACCCCATTTTGAAGCACCTCTTGTGAAACCCAAAAATTTCTTAAACCTTTGGAACTTGCTAAGATTAGACAAGGACAGGAGAAAATAAAATTTATGAAAAGAGGGTAAAACTTTCTTGGAATTTAAAGGTTGTATAAGCGACAAGGAAGGCTTGATGGGCGGCCAAGGGCTAGGCGATTGAAAGGAAAGCAAGCAAGGCTGCCATGGGCTTTGCATTTAGAGGTTGTCATGCAAAGAAGGCTTGTTAGGCGTTTGGATGGCTAGGCAAGGAAAGGATAGTGGCAAGCGAGGAAGGTTGTCCATTAGAGGTTAGTTGGCCGAGAAAAGGTACATGCGGGGAAGACTTGACACAAAGAAGCGTTGGCTAGGCATTTGCTAGGCGATTAAGAGGTTAGCTAGGTGAGGAAGGCTAGGCATTGAGAGGTTATGTGACCAAGACTATGCGAGAAGGTCAAGGAGGTTAGCTATGCGATTGAGTCAAGTATGTGGCATGTTTTAAGCAATCGGTTAAAGGTAAATCCAGGTGTCTTAATCATGTCATCATGCATTTTGCGACCAAGGAGGATGTGGAGGAGTTGTTGAGGTGTAAACACAAGCTTAAGAGGTGATCTAATCAAGATTAAGTGTCAATTTAATCTCATGGAGGGAACTCTATAATAGGCCAACTTAAGCAATGAAATTCTCACAACTCACTCGTGCAAAATCACTCAAATTGGTCTGAAAAGTTTAAAAAATGAGTCTAGTTTATGAGAGAGAGTTGCAGTTCAATTGGATTCCAGAAGGTTTGCGATTTGATCAAGTTTAGGCAAGGATGTCATTTTCCAGAAGATTATGAGCAAGGTGCACTTCCAGAGGACTATAGGGTTCATTACTTAGAATTATCCTTCGCAAATTTGAGGTATGAAAGTTAAGACAATTTAAAGAAACTTTATAGAAGGAAACTTTTTCAAAAGAGTTATGGAGTTTAAGTTATGATTTTTCAAATTTGGGTCATGATTCTGGAATTAAAACAGTGTTATGGGTAATGGCCTAGAGGCTTGCATGTGTAGGTGAAATGGGCTCGTGTTTTGGGTGTAGACATTATTTTGGCCAAGTTGCACGCACATGACAAAGCCATGATATAACTAAGTGGCAAGGCACACGCTCAGGTTGCGTGCATGACCCTGTCTTAGAGGTTAGCGCTGCATGCACGATGTGTAGGGAGCACCGATATGTGCAAAAAAATGCCATGGGGCACGGGCTAGGCCGCATGGACGAGTGCGGCAACTGTAAACCCAATATTTTCTTGGTCTATTTTATTTTATTTAATATATGTGAAAGGAATAAAAGAAAAATAGAAATTAAGTGTGTGTGTGTGTATATATATATATATATATAATATATATATATATATATAATATATATATATATATTTATTGGTTTTCATTAAGTAAAGTAAAGACAAAAGAAAAGAAAAAAAGGATGGAGGAAATTCAATCGGTGCAATATTTTTTTATGTTATAAACCCATCCACCGCAAAACTTGTTTCAATTCCTTTCTTCAAAATTTTCTTCACCATTTCTGCACCAAATTTCAGAGAGACTTCAAAGGGAAGAAGGCTGAGAGAGGAAGAAGAAGAAACTCAAGAAGTGTTGGTTCAAGAACACAAGGAGTTTGCAAGATCAATTTCTCTATAGTTCACTATGCACATCTCTGTTTTTTTTATTGAATTCGAGCTACACAAATAGAATTAAGAGGTGAGGTTTAAATTTATGGAAATATAATTCATTTTCAATCAAACTTTATGAAGAAAGCTTGAGCAAATTCTGATGTTCATTGGGTGAATTTTGACAACGAAAACAGGGCAGGTGGTTTTCACCCAAAATCAGGAAGTCTCTGGTTTGTTTTGTATTTCAAGGTGTATCGATGGAGTTAGGATCTCTATTTGGTATGGTCGAAATATTATTCAATTTACTACAACTTTTCTGAAGAAACCGTGAACCAAAAATGACTAAAAATAAGTTAAAATGCAGGGACAAATTAAAGGGGTCGTTGTACGCCCGATTATTGGAGTGGTTCAGTTTCGAGGGATACCTGAGATTATACACAGGGAATCGGATTTGCATGTATTGAGGTAAGTCTTAGAGGACCTCAAAATGAAGATTTGGAAGTAAATAAATCTCATTTTGGTTAAGTAGTGGAAGAGTTATGATCATTTGAATTGTGTGCTGCGAATCTGGAAAATTCTGAGAAATATGTAGAGTATGAATTATTGTTTTTAAGGATAGACTTCTTTAGCAATATCCTTAGTGAGCTATGTCAAGCATAATATTTGAAGATCATAATATTTAGGTTTCTAATACTCGGTTCTGGTTGTTTGACAGGCCAAGAGGAAATAGGTCAGATTTATACATCGGAAAACCAGTCTTAGACTGTGAGTGACCAAAACCAGTTTTGAAAATATTTTTTTTATGTTCTCCTAATTATTAAGTATAATTGACTGATCTACATGTTTATTTGCAATCTTTGAAAATCATTTGAATTCCATGATTATTTTCAAGTATGAGTTTCGAGACTAGATTTCTTAATGAAAATTTATGCTAGCACGTGATTTAACTAAGGTCTGGAAAGTATTTGAACCATTGTGTTTCAAACAAAGCATGAGTTACCAAGTTTTGTTTTAAGAACTACAGCTTTTCACGAACAATCTAAGTAAGCTTGAGCTTTACAAAAGATAAAGATAACAGACGTGTTTTAATGTTTTCGTATGGTTTTTCTATTAACTACATGACAGAGGTGTTGAGCTCGAGGCTATGTGGTACCGTGTGCACACAGGTTAGATTTCGTTGTTGACGTTGATTGTACTCAGTAACAACGATGCTGTCGTGAGTGCTGGGCGGGCTCCACTACGACAAAGACGATGGGAGTGCTGGACGAGCCCCACTACATCGTAGAACTTGTAAACGTTGTTGTACTGGGTGTGCCCTACACAACGTAGATTTGTCATGTTAGTTAAAATATTTGGTATACTTGATATGCCTTGCTAGATTTCAATGACGTATATATTGAGTATTTGAGGAAGCTATTCTTACTATTATATGTCTATGTTTACAACTAGTATAAACAGATTTATATGTGTAAGCTTTCACGTGCCCTTACCTTTAAATTTCCAGTTTTAAACTGAGTAACTCACTGAGCTTTATAGCTTACCCTTCCAAAATGTTTTACCCACTTTCCAGATAGAGATCGAGTTCCCGGTGCCTGATAAACTGCCTTAGCCTGCTGAAGCTCCGATATCGATTGCCAGTATGTGGTTAGAGTTGTGTATAGAGTCTGTTGTGTTGTGATGTATATGTCTTAGTTTGATTTAGATACTTTACAGTTTGTGTGAGCTTTAGGAGCTGCGATTGTATAAACCTTTGTTCGTTATGTTTTGGTTAAAGTGTCTCCAGGTTTACTCGTGAAATAAATTATTTCTGGGCTGCACTTCATGTATGTATATGATTAGTATAGGATCTGCTGTGTTATGTTGCATGTACAATAGTTTATATACTAGATTAGCAAGTTTATCACGTTAAAGACTTCAGCAGAGTCGACAGATACAGATAGAGAGAAGCATTGTCTATCAGCTTCACGCCATCTTTCGGTCGAAGCTAGCAGGTAGTCTGGGAGGGGGTGTGACAGCAACCCCATTAAGGTTATCACGCGGCAAGGCCCTAGGCTATGCGTGTGCGGCCAGTTCGTACACCATGTCATTGCGCTTCGATGGGCTGTTTTGGGCTGTCTTGTTAATTTTAGGAAATTTAAGGAAAGTTTTGGATATTTTGATATTCAAAGGATTAATTAAGGATTAAATATGAATTTTTTCAGATCAAGGAAGCTTAAGAGCAATCCCAAGACCAAGGCTATATTCAAGTGACAGTGAGTAACACATTGATTTCTAAATGATATTGTTAAAAATGATTTCAAGCTTTACAAACAATAGTTTGTAAAATGTTTTATGAACATATTTCCAGGATATTAATAAGTTATTATTTATGGTAAAATGTCTGTGAACTGTTATTCAAGTTAGACTATGTTTGAATGATTTCATGATCGAGTTCAAGGAATGTTTTTATCCATGCCTGAATATTCCATGAGAACTATTGTATACATGTGGTTAGTTACCCAATGATTGTACAGTCTTCAGAGGAAGAGGTAAATACTGTCCATGGCTATGGAGGACTGTCTTCGAAAAGCTATGCAATTCTTTAAAGTTCCATGTTATGATTGTTTACTAATAAATGTATTTAAGCTTCGGTTTTATACTAAAATGTTTATAAAAACATGTTTCATAAAACTGTTGCTCACTAAGTCTTTCGACTTACTCTTTCAAAATATTTTGCCACTTTCTAGGCACAAATTATGGATCTCTGTACTCTGAACTTACTGCTATTAGGCCAACATAGTTTTTGTTATGCAAGGACATTGTTTAATTTAAAGAAATATTATGATTATTCAAATATTTATAACTTCATGTTTGTTCATTTTCCATGATACGTTTTTTAAAAAAAGATTTCCTATGGGTTGCACTACGGATTCCAAAGTATACCTTAAATGTTTATTTTATTAAAAGACTTCCACTATTAAATGATTTAAAGTGTTCATGTTATGTGTTAGTTGAGGTTGTCCTAGAGGCAAACGACTTTGGCTAACATCATGCCATATCTCTCGACGAGCAAGCATGTGCCTAGGACGGGGTGTGACACCTCCTCACTAAGCCCGAGATGTGGCATGAAGCCAACCAAGATCGTTCTTCTTCTAACGACACCTGTTCATCCTACTTAACCTGTAATTCTTATCTATCTCTTTTTCAAATAAACTTAGATATAAAGTGCAAAAAGAAATGTCTAGACTTGTAAATAATAAATTAAAGTCTTTACAAGAATCTTCAAATTTACCCAACCAATGAACAACATGTTCAATAGACTTATATAAACAAAATTAAGTTCAAAGTCTCAACCAGACAACACTAATACAAAACTCAAAATCACAACTCTTCTACTAGTCTATTATAGACAATGGCAACTAAGTCCTTTACTAGCTTGATGGCAATTTATCGTGCATGCATGGAATGAGCCATAAAATATCTAGTCAAACTTCTAGCAGAGTAGGTGAAGCTTTAACAGGTGTCGGAACCATGATTTTTACCAGTAAGGGAAATAAAACATTGAAAGGATGAGCTATATGTCGGGATTTATGTCCTAAAACTCGTGGATTGTAAATATAATCCATTGACCGTTATTAATAAAGTGTTATTATTGTAATAATTGTTATTGATTAAATTATTAGTTTTATCTTAATAACTCAAATCCAATAAACTAACATCCTAATCTGTTTAATGAGTTTTGAAAAGTATGTAGAGACATAAAGGGATCAATGTTCAAGATCAGCTTAAAGGGTCTATAGTATAGGGATAAGGTTGGGTACCTTTTCCTGGTAACATTATTGATACGGCTCACTTTGTATTTGATACAAACGCAATGATCCAACGCGTTTATGTAGTTGACATGCGAGTGAGGGTATCTTATGCAATGAGTTTTCATAAGACCGGACCACGAAATAGTAATCACTAGATGTAACTCCGTTAACTAGTTAGGTTTCTATTTTACTAGGATGACCTAGGTAACTTAGTCTTAATCCTGAGTGTAGTATGAACTCCTGTTCGTGAGGAATTATCCTTTGATTTGTACGGGTGAGAGTGGCCAGATCGCAGACTCAATAAGCTTATCATTTTGGGGACAAGACCTAGTGGGGAGCTGGGAACATAATTACACTAGATGGAATTCACTCCTTCCCAACTTTAGGGTAAGTAGATGAGTGTTCCCTTAAATGGTGTCTCCAGGTCTTGAACAAAGGGCCCTACCTTCTTTATGGCACGAGAGGGGTTTCTGTTTATTGGTAGGATCATAAACAGGTTGTTCATTGGAGGAGCACTGGTATTTAAGGATTAGAGGTAACCAAGGGGTAAAAAGATAAATTGACCCAGCTAGTGTTACGAACACTCGTGAAGGACTAACTTACTGTTATTGGACTATATCCGTGGACACAAAAATATATCTACAGTGAGAAGAGTTCAGCTGTGAGTCTTTAGTGGAGTGTACACACAGTTAACGAATATTGATTAATGTGGTTAATGAGTTTAGTCAATTAATCTCAGATGGTTGTAGCTTCTGATCTGTAGGTCCATTAGGTTCCTTTCCTAGCTTGTAAAGGGCAATGAGATATATTTATAGGTTGTAATTCGAAATGTTCAAAATTAATTTGGGAATTAATTTCATGTATAGTGATACATTATAATATAAAGTTAGTGAAACTTTATTATATTGTTGGGACAAATATTGACCCGTCTAAGGATAGCCTATTCTCAATACTTATCATGCATATTTTCACTATTTCTATATTATTATACAGAATATGAAGTAAACTCCGATACGAACCCAACGATACGAAAATCACATAATTCGGAGTTCAAACGAGGAAGAACGGGCAAATTAAACATAAGGGGCATTTTGGAAAATATTGAAGAACATTAACATGTGGCAACCCCTCAGCCGCGCACGCCTAGCCTCGAGATCACGAGTTCGAGTCTTCATTCACGCAGAGTATTAACCATCCATTTTTCCTCAATCTGTGTCTTAAACGATCAGACCACTCTCCGTGCGCCACGTGGGGCGATCTCAGCCCGCGCGCCTCTCAGCCACCCGAATTCGAATCCCAGCCAACACAATTTTATTTTTTTTCCATTTTTTCCGTGGCATTTTTGTAATTAATATCCACACTTTCGAAATTACTCCAATTTTCATCTTTTCTTCTTGGATATGGGCTTAGAAATACACTTTGGCCCATTTCCTCTATCTCTCCCTATAAATACCCCCAATTAACCCCTAATTTCACAATTTCAATTCAATACAATTCACAATATCCTCCAAAATTACTCTCAATTCCCTCCAAATTCCAATTTCTCTACCCTCTCTCTATAATTTTTGATCTTCAACCATTTTTCAAGAAATATTGAAGATGGAAGGCTAATCTTTTGAGGTAAATTTGGCTTAGGCATTTCCAATCTTTGAGAATTTGATTAATTAGATTTTTTTTTATAATTAGGATTTGATTAGTCTTTGATTTCCATGTAATTTTTGTTAGAATCAACAATAAATTTCATCAAGAGTTGGATGTTTAATTCAATTTTATTGAATTTTGTAATCTTGATTCTTGATTTTATGAATTTTTGGTTCAATATTGTAAGCAATTTACCCCTATTATTTCAATTAATGCAAGATTAGTTGATTTGCTTGCTTATATACAAAATTTCCATGATTCTTCATTTTATCTCTCCCAATTTTAGAATTGTGTAATGCCTCTTTTGGATTTCAATCGATTTTGGTAATTTTTGGAATTAAATTGAATACCTTTTTTTGTGCACAAATTAATTTCTCTTTGATTCCTTGAATATAAGGTTGTTGTTGATCCATCTTGTGTTTTCTTTTAAAGAAAAAAATAATGGGTTTAGTTAGAATTGCAATGATCAAACTAAACCCTTTGGAATTCTTTACTTGTTTTTGAATTTTGATTCAAGAATTCCTTCCAAGATCAAGCAATTTGATCTTACAAGGAAATATTGAATCAAAATCTCTTTAAAAGCTATGCATAATTCAATTTCCTTACCTTCTTTGATTCAATAATAAGATTTGATGTAAGCCTAAACCCATTCCTCACTTACCACCTTTGGAATTCAATATCTAGTATCTCCTCTTTTTTGTGAGTTGTTTTGCATACCAAACTCCCCTTCTCATTCCCTCCTACAATTTTCCCCAATTTGTTTTCAATACTTTTATCTTCCTTTTGTTACTAATCTCTATATTTCCAAGCATTTCATTCAAGGAAAAATCAATCGCTCCCTTGGGTTCGACACCCTTGCTTGCTTCTATCTACGGTAAAATCAAGGGTAACTATAAATAATTTGTCGTCAAGGCTTTTAGGTAAGTACCCTTCATTGATAACGACCTTACCTACTCTGTGCATAATTTTTTCATTTTTTTTGCTTCTTGCATGTCAATTCTCGCCTTCCCAAAAATGGCACCGTTGCTTACAATTTTTTTTTTAGTAATTTTAGAAAAGCATATTAGATTTGTATTCTTTCTTAGATGTATAAAAAAAAAAAATTGCATGCTATTTTCTTTTTCTTTGCTTTCTCTAATGCATGACTAGGTTGTCAAATGCATCTAGATTAGAATTTAAAGAAGACATAACCTTGCATGAAAGAAGACTAAGAAAAGAAAAGAAAAAGTTAGTAAGTTCATCCTTAGAGCCTCACATTTTCACATTTGAACCATCCCTTGAAGAACCCCTAGAGCCTTCCTCGGAGAACAATTTAAATAATCTAATGGTAGAAGAGGCACCCGAAAAAATACTTAGGGAATTATATGAACCCGATATTCACCAAAGACCAATAGGGATAGTAATTCCACCTACCACGACCAATTTTCACCTTAGGTCGGATTTAATCTCAAACTTACCTATCTTTAGAGGATCCAATGGAGAAAACCCACATAAACATCTTAGGGATTTTTCTTGGACATGTGACTTCCTTAGACCTCATGGGGTAACCGAGGAACAATTGAACCTTAGGGCATTTCCCTTTTCCCTTGCCGATAGTGCCAAAAGATGGCTTATAAACTTAGAACCTCAAACCATCACCACTTGGGAACAACTTAAGAAAAGGTTCTTAGAAAAATTCTTCCCAATAACTAGAGCCCAAACGGTCTTAAAAGAAATCTATGGTGCTAGGCAATCTAATAATGAAACTTTGTTTGAATATTGGGAGAGGTATAATGAACTTTGTGCAAGGTTGCCTTACAACCAATTAAGTGAGAGAGACATTGTGCAATATTTCTATTCGGGGTTGTTACCATCTGTTAGGGACTCCATAGATGCCGCTTCGGGAGGAGCCTTGATTGATAAAACTCCCTCCGAAGCTAGGAGGTTAGTTTCTAGAATGGCCGAAAATTCTCGAAACTTTACTACTAGTAGAACACTTGATATGAACTCTTCTTTGTCTTGTGATAACTCTGTTAAAGAGCAAGTGAATCTGCTTACTAAAATGTTTACTTCTTTTGTGAAAGGAGAGGTACCCAAAGTAGTTTCATGTGGAGTATGTGGCTTGCTTGGCCACCATAATAATTTTGCATCTAGTAAAGAACTTGATCTAGGAAGAGACATTAAGGATGAAGATGAACAAACTTTGAAAGACATAGGCATTGATAATGAACAAGACCCAAGCATCCACATAAGAAAATTAAAAAAGAACGATTTAGAAAATGATCCTTGTGAAGTCTATTTGCACAAAGAATGTGAGAATTTTAATTCCAATTCTAATGCTAATGAACTCACTCTACCTTTGCAGGAAAATGGGATAGAACTTAAGGTTCTACCTTCTCATCTCAAGTATGTGTTCTTAGGAGAAAAGAATACATACCCCGTCATAATATCAAAAGAGCTTACCGAAGAACAAGAAGCAAGGTTGCTTGAAACCTTAAAAAGACATAAGCAAGCCATTGGTTGGAGTCTTGAAGACTTGAAAGGTATTAATCCATCCTTTTGTACACACCATATCCATTTTGAGGAAGGGGCAAAGAATAAAGTTCAACCACAAAGACGCCTCAATCCTACCTTGAAGGAATTTGTCAAGAAAGAAGTCTTGAAGCTTAAAGACGCCGATATCATATATCCGGTACCGCATAGCACTTGGGTAAGTCCTATTCATGTAGTACCCAAGAAGACCGGTATGACCATCATGGAAAATAGCAAAGGTGAGTCGTTCCTACTCGTGTTTCAAATAGTTGGCGCATGTGTATCGATTATAGGAAGCTAAATGAGGTAACTCTTAAAGATCACTTCCCTTTACCCTTTCTAGATCAAATGATTGAACAATTAGGAGGAAAATCTTACTTTTGCTTTCTTGATGGATTCTCTGGCTTTTACCAAATACCCATTGCATGTGTAGACCAACATAAAACCACTTTTACATGTGAATTTGGAACTTTTGCTTTTAAAAAAATGCCTTTTGGACTATGTAATGCTCCTGCAACATTTCAAAGGTGCATGTTAAGCATATTTACAGATTTCATAGGAAAATGCATAGAAGTGTTCGTGGATGATTTTACAGTTTATGGAAATGATTTTGATTCTTGCTTGAATAGTTTAGAATTGATCCTAAAGAGATGCATAGATACTAACTTAGTGCTTAACTTTGAAAAGTGTCATTTCATGGCCTCTCACGGTATAGTACTAGGACACTCAGTATCATCTAAAGGAATAGAAGTTGACAAAGCTAAGATTGATGTAATCCAAAATCTGCCCTACCCCACTTGTTTAAAAGATGTTAGATCATTTTTAGGTAGTGTCGGTTTTTATAGAAGATTCATAAAAGATTTTTCTAAAATAGCTTTGCCTTTGACAAATTTACTTCAAAAAGATGTCCCTTTTGTCATTGATGATAAATGCATGCATGCTTTCGATACTTTGAAAAATAAATTGACTTCCTCCCCTATCTTACAAACACCTAATTGGAACTTACCATTTGAGATAATGTGTGATGCAAGTGACTATGCATTAGGTGCAGTACTGGGACAAAGAATAGATAATAAATTGCATGCCATATATTTTGCATCTCGCACCCTAAACTCTGCTCAAGCTAATTACTCCACAACTGAAAAAGAGTTTTTGTCCATAATCTTCGCTCTTGATAAGTTTCGTAGCTACATAATAGGATAAAAAATAACTGTGTACACTGATCATGCAGCTATCAAGTATCTCGCAAACAAAAAAGAGAGCAAAGCAAGGATTATTAGATGGGTACTCTTGCTCCAAGAATTTAATTTGACAATCAAGGATAGGAAAGGTATGGACAATCCCGTTGCAGATCACCTAAGTAGAGTCGTTCAAAAACAAGACGAAAATCTGTCTTACCCAAAACATACCCTACAATAAAGAGGAGTAAATGCTTTCTCCATGCAAGCTTTCCACCAAGCAACCATCAAGAATCATCCAGGGAAGTACATTGTTCCCCTTTCCTTTCTCTTTTCCTTTCCTTTCTCTTTTCCTTTACTTTGCTTTCAAAAGCTTTGAGGACAAAGCAAATTTTTAAGTGGGGGGTGGATTGCATGTTTCTTGATAATTAGCTTAACTTGCATGTGTATGAAAATGAGGTACCTTTTTTTTTTTCAAAAATTTTCAAACTTTCTCACAGAAAATTGCATATCTGCTCAACCCTTGAGCTGAGCTCGGGTTTGTAAATTGTCACATTTTAGAAATAATTTTCATATTCTGGATATATTTCTGAATACTCTGAATAGATTAAGAATGAGTAAAGAATGACCTGTTATCATTTTTTGTTTTAAACCCCTTTCTAGCCATACCATATTCAAATATAAATGCTTGAATGACAATGGTATGCTTGCTTTGATTGAATGATTGCATGTATTATACAATAAATGCATGGATACATTTCTAGCCTTGTCTTCTTTGTTGTATTATTATGATATGTCTATGATACACTCAGTCCAAATCTAGCCTAAATAGAGTTCAAATAGGATAGGAGCTTCTCTGTAGAAGTTGAGAAGGCTTTAACATTTTTGTCTTGTCAACATAATTTAGGAACCTCTTGCCTAGCCACGAAGAACTAGATCCCTTAGAAAAGATTAGGCATTGATGAAACTTGTTGTCACCTCGAAAGGAGAAATCAATCTAGAAACTAAGTTTAGATCCATAGAAAGGTAGCCCACTGGTTCTAGCAAGGCCTAGTGACCACTGCATACCAAAGAAAAAAAAGAGAGGCTTGCAAAAAGAGCAATTGCATACATAAAAAAAAAGGTGAGGCAACCAAGAGCTAAAAAAAAAAAAAAAATTGAATGAAAAAAAAAAATAAATGCAATATGCATTAATAGAAAAAAAGGCTCGTAAAAAAATGAGAGGTCGGGTAGGTTAATTGTGTTGGGTTCCCTGACCATCAGAACTTTCGGGGGAAAACTTCACTTTTAACCTAAGTAAAACCAGATAACCTTCTCTTAGTGTTCTAAACATAGCATCTAGATTGATGAGGGCTTCGAAAAGAGGAGGACTCCTTCCCGTTCCATAAGTAGAGAGAAAACGAGTCTAAGGTGTTTTAAATATTTTCGTAGCATGTCTAGTATCCAAGTAGCAAAACTCGAGCGTCTTTCTAAAACGTGCTTGTTCCTGACGAACTTAGTTAAATCTGAACCTCAATGGATAATTTGTAATCTTTTTGATAATTTGAACTAGTTTTAAGCATAGGTTTGGATGGACTGTTAAGACATTGAGTAACGCCGCTTAGTTGACTTGTTAGAAATGTATCACCTATACACTTGCATGATTGTTTGTTTTTCTCTTAAGTTGATGATTGCTTCCCGTGCATGCTGCTTGACTGTTTGATATTAGATCTTTACTTTGCTCGGGACGAACAAAGCTTAAGTGGGGGGTAATTTGTTGGGACAAATATTGACTCGTTTCAGGATAGCCTATTCTCAATACTTATCATGCATATTTTCACTATTTCTATATTATTATGCAGAATATGAAGTAGACTCCGATACGAACCCAACGACATGAAAATCACATAATTCGGAGTTCAAACGAGGAAGAACAGGCAAATTAAACATAAGGGGCATTTTGGAAAATATTGAAGAACATTAACATGTGGCAACCCCTCAGCCGCGCACGCCAAGCCTCGAGATCACGAGTTCGAGTCTTCATTCACGCAGAGTATTAACCATCCATTTTTCCTCAATCCGTGTCTTCAGCGATCCAACCACTCTCCGTGCACCATGTGGCGCGATCTCAGCCCGCGCGCCCCTCAACCACCTGAATTCGAATCCCAACCAACGCAATTTTATTTTTTTTCCATTTTTTTCGTGGCATTTTTGTAATTAATATCCAAACTTCCGAAATTACTCCAATTTTAATCTTTTCTTTTTGGATATGGGCTTAAAAATACATTTTGGCCCATTTCCTCTATCTCACCCTATAAATACCCCCAATTAACCCCTAATTTCACAATTTCAATTCAATACAATTCACAATACCCTCCAAAATTACTCCCAATTCCCTCCAAATTCCAATTTTTCTACCCTCTCTCTATAATTTTTGATCTTCAACCATTTTTCCAGAAATATTGAAGATGGAAGGCTAATCTTTTGAGGTAAATTTGGATTAGGCATTTCCAATCTTTGAGAATTTGATTAATTAGATTTTTTTTTATAATTAGGGTTTGATTAGTCTTTGATTTCCATGTAATTTTTGTTAGAATCAACAATAAATTGCATCAAGAGTTGGATGTTTAATTCAATTTTATTGAATTTTTTTGGTTCAATATTGTAAGAAAATTACCCCTAGTATTTCAATTAATGCAAGATTAGTTGATTTGCTTGCTTATATACAAAATTTCCATGATTCTTCATTTTATCTCTCCCAATTATAGAATTGTGTAATGCCTCTTTTGGATTTCAATCGATTTTGATAATTTTTGGAATTAAATTGAATACCTTTTTTTGTGCACAAATTAATTTCTCTTTGATTCCTTGAATATAAGGTTGTCGTTGATCATCTTGTGTTTTCTTTTAAAGTAAAGAATAATGGGTTTAGTTAGAATTGCAATGATCAAACTAAACCCTTTGAAATTCTTTACTTGTTTTTGAATTTTGATTCAAGAATTCCTTCCAAGATCAAGCAATTTGATCTTGCAAGGAAATCTTGAATCAAAATCTCTTTAAAAGCTATGCATAATTCAATTTCCTTACCTTCTTTGATTCAATGATAAGATTTGATGTAAGCCTAAGCCCATTCCTCACTTACCACCTTTGGAATTCAATATCTAGTATCTCCTCTTTTTTGTGAGTTGTTTTGCATACCAAACTCCCCTTCTCATTCCCTCCTACAATTTTCCCCAATTTGTTTTCAATACTTTTATCTTCCTTTTGTTACTAATCTCTATATTTCCAAGCATTTCATTCAAGGAAAAATCAATCACTCCCTTGGGTTCGACACCCTTGCTTGCTTCTCTCTACGGTAAAATCAAGGGTAACTATAAATAATTTTTCGTCAAGGCTTTTAGGTAAGTACCCTTCATTGATAACGACCTTACCTACTCTTTGCATAATTTTTTTCATTTTTTTTTGCTTCTTGTATGTCAATTCTCGCCTTGCCATATATGAATTTAATTTTGGATATGATTCAAAATTAATTTATGAGAGATAAAATATTTGAATGAGTTCAAATATTAATTTAATGTGAATTGGATTCATATTAAAATTATTAATTATGAGAGAAACTTATATTTGAATATGATTCAAATTTAATATAACATATTTAATTTAGTTATTAATTAATTAGAGAATTAATTAATAGTTTAGTTTTATTTAATTAAATTTTATTTAATTAAATTTATAAAATATTGCAGAGATATTCATTCAAATAATATTTGAATGAAATATTAATTAAATGTGATTTAATTAATTATAGTAATATAAATATATAAGATATTGAAAACATATTCATTCAAATAAGATTTAAATGAAATATTAATTAAATATGATTTAATTAATTATATTAATATAAATGTATAAGATATTGGAGAGATATTTATTCAAATAAGATTTGAATGAAATATTAATTAAATATGATTTAATTAATTATTAACTAATTGATTAATTGTTAATTAATTAGTATATTTGATAATAAAATCTCATGATTCACTCCTACTCCTTTTCCTATTCCAAGAAGGAAAGAGAGTTTTAAATATCTAGAAGAAAACAGTTTTCTTTAACCAAAAATTCATTAAGAAAAAAGCCAAAAAAGCTTCTCTCAGATATCTCTAAACCTTTTCTCATCCCAATTGGTTCCCACAAACCAATCTCATCCCAGAGGATAGGAAGGTCTCTGACTGGTGGTGTCCCCAATTCAGTGATTTGTAGATTCAGAGACGTCATCGAAAGTAAGTTCTCGTATCTTATAAATTAAAAGCATGCTTAGTTTTATATTTAGAATTTTGATTCTAAAATTTTGCAAATATAATGGTATTGTAAGATTTCCAAATTAATTTGAGTAAGGGTTCTTTAAATTCTTTCGCTGCCATAGGGCTTTTATCCCTTCACTATAAAGCCCCGTGAGTGGCAGCTTCTAAAATGAAACATGATAATAAAACCTTGAGCAAAATATACACAAACGTAGCAAAACAACTTTCTTTTCATACTTAACTTTCAACTCTTCCTTTTTTTTCTTGTATTGCCTTGAACTCCTTGTATCTACGAGACGAAACTCTAGGCATGGAAACCTATCCCATGAAATGGTACCTGCAAGATGAAGCTCTACGAGCCACTAGCACCCTATCTTCCTATAGCTATCATGAGATAGAAAATCTAGGTGTCCGTAGAGGCCCCCATCTTTTAGCTAGTCTATGTGTTGGAAACTCTAGGCATCTATTGGATACCTTCATCACATGATCTCTGTGCACATGATAATCTCAGTTGCTATATCGGATCAAGATGTTGGAAATTATATTCTAAAACTGATAGTTTGTAGTTTAATATTATATTGTATTCAATAAAGTGGTTATTGAGGACTTATTTGTGAAATTAGAATACTATAATCTTCAACCCAATAAACTAAGGTCCCGAGCCTATCTAGTGTAAACTTGAACTTTATGTAGAGACATAAACGTGGACCAAATTTGAGTCTATAACCTAAATGATCTATAGTATATGAATAAGGTTGTGCACCTTGTTTTGGGAACACTATGTGTGTGGCCCACTGTAGTCGCTTTGTAGTTAGTACAAATGATGTGATCCCTAATTGTTCATGTAGAGATATGAAAGTGAAAACATTCTACGTAAAGATTTTACATAAGACTGAAACCATGAAGTAGTTACTTTTAAGTTATAACACCATTGACTGTAGAAATCTGACTATTTCCATTATTGATGACCTAGGTAACTTAATATTAATCCTGAGCTAACTATCAACTTCTGTTCACACGGAATTATCTTTAGATCTGAATAACTGAGGGCAAATCAGCAACGTTGGCCCAATAAGTTTTCCATTTCAGGGGTAAGACTGAGTGAATAGATAGAGACATAAGGTGCAAGATTGAATTCACTTCTACTCGCTTTAAGGTTAGTAGATATAGGTTATTTCCTTAAAGACTAAATCTAAGTTTTTTGAATAAGAGGCCCCACCCTCTCATTGTCCCGAGAGAAATTTGGTTTATAGGTTGGATCTTAAACCAATTGTTCAATAGTGGATTAGTCGAACTTAAAAAGCAAGATGTAATCTTGGCGGAAAAATAGTATTTTGACCCAGCTAAGGTTACAAACAACCTGTGAAGGATTAACTTACCGATCATGGTTGTATCAAATGGACACAAATATATCTATAGTGAGGGGAGTGCAACTATGAGACTTTAGTGGAATGACCCATTATTTAACGAATGTTGATTATCTCGGACTAAAAAACTTTAGCCAGTTAATCTCTGATCATTGAAGCCCATGATATATAGATGCATTAGGTTTCCCTGCTACCTCATATGAATTAACTTATAACAATATGTTGAAATAATTTGAATTGTTCAAATTAGGTAAAATGAGAGAAACCGACGAATATATGTCATCTAGTCGTTGATTATCAGTTTGAGATAGAAATTTATGTTTAAATATGATTTAAATATTAAAAATATGAATCCAGATTCATCTTTTTGAAAGCTCAAAATTGATGGAAATGGTCAAAGTTGTAAAAAGTCAAAATGTTGAATTTTGACTTTGAAAAATCAAACTTTAGTGCCTTTATATTCAAATGTGATTTAAATTTCGGATAAATGAATGCAGATTCATGCTCAAAAGGTCAAAATTAGTCAAGATTGACAAAATGGTAAAAAGTCAAAATGTTAACTTCTAACTTGAAAAAGTCAAAGTTTGACTTTAACTTGAATGGTCAAATGGCCATATTGCCCTTTGACTAGAGTTCGAGAGAAAGTCCAACATTTGGTTGGATAATCTCACTAACACTTAGTAGGACAAGTGTCTACATGTGATGTAAACACTAAGACGACTAAGATTTAGTGGAATGAGACGTGTTAATCAAATGTGAAGCTTTTACATGAATTTTGTATGTTATTTTTTTATAAAAGGTTTTGAAAAATCATTTTCCAAATTTTTTTATAATTTTTTAAATTATTCATTTTATTTTCCCAAAATTATTTCACCTCTCTCTCTTAACCAATGGTCGATTCTTCCTCCAATTTTTATCTCTCTCTCAATTGCCTTCACTTATCGAGTCCTACCATCCAGTTCTAAGTCTGAAGACTAGTGGGTCAACAGTAGTGGTGGTTGCGGGTTCGTGTTCGTGAGGAGATTAGATTGAATTAGAACTGAATGTCAGTTAACATGGCCTCTTGACCATTAGATTTGTAGAGCTGCTAAAGCAAAGATTTATGTTGGACCTCCTAGCAAATTTTTAGAAAGCGTGAAGTACTGTAATTCTTCAAGACTTAAGCCAAAACCACAAAAAAGGTAAGAGCTTCTGCAAGGTAAAACTACATTATGGGCAGTACTAGTATCATAATCAATCTCAATGTTTTGTTTTAGATTTTAATTTTCTGTGATATTTTGTAACACCCAAAAAATTAAGGTAATTTTAATTTATTTATCTTTGTAGATTTTGGAAAGAAATTAATTATATGAGATAATATAATTATTTAAGGGTATTGGTTAATTATATGTATAGGTATTGATAATTAGAGTTATGGAAGGATAAAAATAATTATATTATTGGAAATAATATAATTATTAACATTATTATTTAAGTATGTTTGGAGAGAGAAAGGTGATGTGATGGGAGATAAGTAGAAAAAAAGTGATTGGTTGAGTTAATTAATGAAGAAAGAGAATAGGATTTAATTGTTTAAGGAAATTAAATATTTGGGAAAACTAAACAATAATAATGATATTATTATTATTATTATTATACTCTATTTAGAGTCTTGTGATGCATGCAAAGAAGAGAGGAACTATACATCTTCTTCACCAAAGGCAAACCCTAGAAACCCTAAGTAGTCCCACCGCCGCTCACCACCTCCGGCCATCCCCATGTCCATTAACTTTGCTTTGTTGGAAGCCGCACGTTGCCACTCAAGTACAGACGAAGCCGTCGATCCTCTCATGCTTAGTTGAAACGTTCGTCGTGCATCCATCCAAGGTTTGCCTGAGTCGGAGCTTTCTTCGTCGCATCTCCGTTTCTTCCTCTGGCATTCCAGTGCAAGCTGTCGTCGACGACTCGCCGTCTGCCACACACTTCGCAAGCCACGCACGCACCTCTCTATTCTGTCTTAGCCTGAGCCGTTTGCATATTCCAAGTCGCGTGTGAGCTGTTTCCGAGCCAAACTCCATTGAGGTGAGCCAAGCTCTATTTTCTCCAAGTCACTCACCTTTTAGCCAATTTTTGGTAAGATTTGATTGGGTTAGGTTTACCCATCAAATGATAATTATTGGTTTGAGATAAATTCACAATTTGGATAAGTTTGGATGCCTAATTAAACAATTGAGTGATAGTTGACAATATTATTTATTTTAATTTTGTTCATGTTTAGGACTGAGTATTTGAGAGGAATTGACTGTTAACCAAGGAATTATTAATTTAGCTAATCTCCAAGTAAGAGATTCTACTATTAGACCCTTACATTATGTTTTCCCCTAGTATGCATTAACGTAGCTATGATGCATGTGATATGACTGTTAATGATATTAGATAATGATAGCTACATAGAAAATCGTTATGTTATGAGTGAGACATAGATTGAGATAAATGAGATATGCTATGGTTGAGATACTTTATGTGTGAGTTATGATATTTATGTTATGTTATATGTATAGGCTATGATGTTCTATTAGCTTTACCTGCTAGAGTCGTACCATATGGGTGTCCCTCGGGATCACCACCTATTTAGGCCTGTGTGGCTAGTTTTGATGTGTGCTTCGACGGGATCACTTACAGCCGACTCTCCTTTAGGGTGATTCCTTCGAGTTCACCGAGAGCCCAGATGTGTCCCTACCGAATCATTGGATAGTATGTGTTTGGGAGCACAATATTTATGTGGTACTTTCTTATCGGATCCTAACGAAAAGTTAACAGACACGTATTACTGAGTATGTGTTTATACTCACTCTTTTCTATGTTTAATTTTACAGGAAAAGGTAGAGTTAGAGGCAAGCTAGCGAATGACAAGAAGTGACCGTAGTTCGCCATAGGGAACAATTTAGGTTTTCGTCCTCATTTTATGTTTTCAATACTTGAATTATAGCATTTTATTTTCATAACTCATGAGTGCTTTTAGATATTTCCTTTTATTTTAAATAGGGCCCAAACTAGTGTTTTATTTATTTATTTATTTATTTTTCACATACATTATTTATAATTTTTAAATGAATATTTGAAACGTTTCCGTTAAAATTTATATTTCCATTTATTTTAAATAAATAGGTTTTTAATTGTTTTAGTAGTAATGACTTCAACTTAGTATAAAGAGTTGGGTCTTTACATATTTTGTTTGTTAACTTATGTTTTATAAATGTTGCTATCTTCTTGTCCTTAGTGCTTCACAATGGATGACAAGAGATCGAGGGCTGCCATAGAGGCTTTTATATTATATGTATGTGTGACTTACTTATAGGTATATATGTGTGAAGTTAGGTGGTTTTGAATTTTGAAGGTAATTAGTAACTACCAAGTACTAAATGGCTACATTGGTAAGCTATGAACTCAGATGCCTAGGCAAGTTACGAGTGAGTCTTAATTGCCACCTTTGATATTTATATACTATAAATTTTGTGGATTCCAAACTTGGTTAATAATTCTATAGGATTATGGTTAATGTTTGCATGAACTTGCTCTGATGTTGAAAATCATCACAACCATAAGTTTGTTTACTTTTTGTTTTTTTTAATGTACCTTTTCTTATCAAGGAACGAAGAAAAAGAAATGGTGGTGCCATTGTGGTCTAACCCCGCTATTAACCACTTGCTTACTCAAACAAGTACTTCTATATTATTCTAATCAAAGTTACCATGTAGAAATACTTAAAAGTTTTTGTATTCATTTTCCAAAAAGTTTGACAGTCTAGTGTCATTAGAGATTATTTTAGTTACTGGAAAAGATGTTGTCATAATCTTGATCTGATGCTAAGAATTGTTATTAAGAAAGGAAAAAAAAAATGTTTGGAGTGTTTTCCTCTACTCTTGCTTTAATTTTAAGGTTGTTTACTTTACTTTACTTTTTGTTTTGTTAATGTATATTCTCTTATCAAAGAAAGAAAGAAAAATGGTACCTTGTGGTCTACCAAGGTGTTGCCCAGTATTCTTACATGATGAAGTACATCTATATTACTTTAATCAAAGTTGGCATATACAGATACTTAAAGTTGTGTGCATTCACTTTAAGAAAAGTTTAATTATTTATTGTTGCCTGACATTTGTTTCTAGAAAGGATATTGTAATTATAGTTTGGATTTGTAGTTGCAGCTTGTCTCATCATGATCAAATGACAATAAGAATTATGTGTAACATAACATTTAAACATGATATGAAATAAGTGTCGTCAATAACAAAAAAAATCACATTTTTTTTATGTCGAGTTATAGATAAATGTGATGTTTAAAGCGTCAATATAAGGGAATTAATGACAATATATTGGTGTCGAGTTATAGATAACGGTGACACATTTAAAGTGCCAATGTAAGAGTATTGATCACAATATATTGGTGTCGAGTAATAGATAATGATGACATGACATATTTATTGAGTCAAGGTAAGGGTATTAATGACACAATCTTGGTGTCATCTAAGCATATTTAACAACATATTTTTCGAAGTGTCTTTAAATAGTCTTTCTTGACAAGAGCTTTAATGACGTAAAATTTGTGTCATTGAAACTCTTTACGACGCAAATTTTTCATCGTTAAAACCCAAATTTCTAGTAGTGAGTGGCCAATACCAAAATGATGCATTCTCAAAAGGCACAGTAGGCCATCAGCGCTACAAGTTCAACGTTGGGTGTCATTCTCTACCTGAGAGAGAAATAAAACAAAACATTTGAAAGGTTACACAAAAACGTCTAGTGAGTGGGATCTTTGATCAACACCTTCAATAAACCAAGTTTGCCTTAACGCAATATACACACTTTACCAAATCAAGTGATATAAATATTTTATGTAAGCCAATCATCAAATATTTAAGTTTAAAACAATCACTCAAGGCGTTAGGCGTCTTTCAACATCTTAGTTTTATCAACAATTCGTAAATCACACGGAAGTTCACTTCTTTTAGTATTCATCAAATCGAATAACACAATTTTTTTTGTAGAATCATTCTACCTGTTCAATTACATGTTTGTACCTTTTCCTCAGCTCAAGCGTTTACCACACTCTTTTACCAAGATCCATCAATTCCACCACGCATAATGCTTTTTTCCGTCATATCACATAGCAAGTAAAGGGCATCCCATGCCATATCACACAGTGAGTATGAGGCATCCTACTCAAGATCAGATAGCATGAATAAGACATTCTATTCCAGAACACACAACAAGAATAAAGCACCTTGGTTGTGAAATGGTCGTTTCTCTTTTTGGACTCAGAGTGCATGGAAGTGTTATGTGTGTCTATATCTAATTATGTGTGGTGAGTCATTGATCATGGTCATTGCATGTTAGATGCTCACTATGAATCTTTTTATCATGTAATTACCAAGTCCTTATTGAGTACAAGTTTTTATACTGTTTGCCCAAGTATAAGCGAAATAATAGGTTTCTTGGATAATTCAGGGTCGAACACAGAGAATTGATATCAAAGCTTAGCTATAGAGTTCACTCTTCATTCGAGCGATATATAGTACTATCTATATAGTGTGGTAAAGTGTAAGTTTAAACTATATCTACTTATCTACACTAAAGAATCAGTAAAAAAAGGGTTAAAGTAGAAGTGTGAAATGGAGGTGTGAACTAACTTGTATTAAAGAAAGAGTAAAGGGAGATCTCCGCGTTACTAGGCGGTTAAGCCCTGTGGCAGCCTTGATGCTATAGAGCTTAATTAACTAGCTTATGATTAAGGCAAGCTACTCTTGGTGTCTTAAACACGAAACTTGCTCACCTCTCGGGATGCAAATGACTAAGTTTAGTTAAGCGAGATATATCTAGAAGGGTTTACTTACAAGACTTATAGCACTTCTCTTTTAAGGGTGGCAACCTCTCAGCGCCAAAAACCCACACTTTTTCTCCTTTCGGGACACTAGTGATGGAAGTTATCTCATCAAGGTGGAGTTTGTCACCAAACTTCTACTTGCACGCGTTAGTCAAATCTTTGCTACTTGATCTTTCCAGTAATTGGCAATATACACTGGCCAAGTGATGAGTATAGCTCAACTAACGCGACAAGACTGACAAGCTAGGGTTTTTATCAAGAACTTATCACAGACATAAACTAAAATAACACATTGATAGATATTGACTAGTAAAGAGATGGTGGAATGAAAAGGTATGAACATGCAATATATTAAAGAATGAAGGCCTTAGGCCACTGTACAATATGAACAAATACATTGCAAATAAATACAAAAATGGAAAGTACATAAATGAGCATCAGAAGTTAGGAGAGATGGGTGATGGAATCTTCTCTACTCAAATTTTGAACCTTCACCTACAAATTGACCGGAGAAGAAAAAGGATAACTTTTACAGACGGCAAAAAGGCTAGTTCTTTCCACCCCTCTCTAGAGTTTGGCCCATTCAGGCCAGATGGCTGGTCCATTCAGAGATCTAACTTCTCTTGAAGTTGGCCATCTTCCCCTCCCTCTACTTGGTAGAGATGGAGTCTTTTTATAAGTAGGTTTTGGCAGGAAAATTTTGATTCTTCTGAACATGTTAGCGTCGAACGCAGCCATTGTCAAGTGATATAAACTCCAACTACCACTCTTGTCCTCTAGTGAACTTTCCTCACGTGCTGATGTGGATCTTACCTAGAAATTGTACTTGCTCGACGGGTCTTTCCGTGTAGCATTTTCGCGAGTTCCTCTACAGTTCACCAAAGTTTCTTCTTTCATTCACGATCATGTGTTAAGACACTAAAAACAAGGTGAAACAGGCATGTACGCTTATGTACAGTGTATTTTTTAGTATTTATGGGTTTACAACATAAGCTACGCATTTTGACACACTTATTGCACGTTTTGGTCTCATTATTCTATCTAAAAGGCTATAATAACTTGTATTTGTACAAGTTATCATATCTTATCCCAAATCACATAGCAAAGATAAGGCATCCCATACTAGATCACACAGAAAGTATAAGGCATTCTCATTACATACGGTACAAAAGATCATCTTAATTCATTATTACAAGTTGATATCAAATCTTAGGCATTTCTCAATTGCACATCATATTATCACATTATTCAAGTTCATATGCAAGTCCAATACATTTATAAATCATACGCATTTTAAGATTTGAAAAATATAAGAGAAATCATGTTGTTCATAGTTTTAGTAGAAATATAGTAAGGAATTAAACACATTTTAGAAATCCTTTTGGTTTTAGAAAATATTTTAAAATTAGAAGAACCACGCACAGTCACAATAGCTAATTGTTACCCACGAGCTCCCTTCTACTTTTTCAGTTGAGTTCAAGCTTGATTAGGATCTTATAAAGACCTTGGGGAAGTTTTCTCTAATTTCTTTTAAGTAAGCTCAAGGTAAAAGCAACTTCATAAGGATAGGAATTCACTTATTCATATACTTTCCCAGTAAAGTTTTCTATGCCAGAATAATAACTTCTGCCGGCCGCAAAAATTGGTCCAATGTTAGGACGTCACGTGTCTCTATCATATCCTTATCTTATATTTGGATAGGACTACAAGGTTAAATCAATTGCAGACTTCCTTACGTGAGAATGACATCACTAGTTTCTGGTGATGTAGGCTCAAAACATATCAATGTTCTCTACATTGTCACTCTTGGCCACGTGTAGTTCTTATTGCATAAGTCACTTTGCCTTATGAAGTCTTTTTGCGTGCAGCAGATTGCAACTAGGGCCTCACAAATAGAGCACAAAATCCAGTCACAACTCTCTGCATCTAGTATGCCTAAGCAGAACTGTGTGTCAGAAAGAAGAAACTAAGACTTATTGGACATGGTTCGCTTTATGATAAGCTTTGCTCTTTGACACTCAAGAAAATAAGGGATTTGTATAAAATAATGTCGCATTCTTAGAAAAAATCAAATCAGGAATCATCAAACCACGACTTAAATTAGTATTCAATAGGATTTCCAGAGATGCTAGTTCATCCACTAAAGTAGTTGATAAAACTAGGAAATTTGGTTAGTCACATCCTTCTCAAGAGTTTAGAGTGCCTCGAAGTAGTGGGAGGGTTGTTCATCAACTCGACTGTTACCTGGTTTTATCAAAAACTAAATCATCATACTTGATAATGGTTTAATATAAGGATCCATTGACTTATAAACAGACAATGAATGATGTAGGTTATCTAATTGACATTAAGAAATGACTAGTTATGCAATTGTAAATAAAAGATTTGAAAATGCGCAATGTGTGCTCAAGATCCAAATTGTTTGAAACCACAAGAACAGAATACTGGCTATGTCTCAAGCATCTTATATATACAAAATAATGACTAAATATAAAATGCAGAATTCCAAAAGGGTCTGTTGCATTACATATATGGAATTCAAAAGTCTAAGGAACAATATTCTAAGAAACCTCAAAAACTTGAGGATAAGAGACATTTGCTTCCATTGTTGGGAGTTTGATGTACACAATGTTATGTACTAGACCTGACATTAGCTACTTAGAAGGGATGATTTTGTTGGGTTTTATGTCCTAAAAATCGTAGATAGTAAATATAATTCATTGACCATTATTTATTAATAAGATGTTATTATTATTGTTTCAATAAACATTATTGATTATATTATTAGCTTTGGCTTAATAACCTAAATCCAATAAAGTAACATCTTAAGTTGTTTAATGAGTCTTGAACAGTATGTAGAAACATACAAGGATCAATGTTCGAGATCAGCTTAAAGGGTCAATTGTATAGGGATAAGGCTGGGTACCTTATTCTAGTAACACTATGGATACGACTCACTTTGTATTTGATACAAATGTCATGACCAAATGCGTTTGGGTAGGTGACATGCGAGTGAGGATATCCTATGCAATGAGTATACATAAGACTGGACCACGAAATAGTAACCACTAGATGTAATTTTGTTAACTAGTTGGGTTTCTAGTTCATTAGGATGATCTAGAAAACTTAGTCTTAATCCTGAGTGTATTATGAACTTCTGTTCGTGAGGGATTGTCATGTGATTTGTACGGATGAGAGTAGCTAGATTGCTAAGTCAATATGCTTATCATTTTAGGGATAAGATCGAGTAGGGAAGTGGGAATATAATTACACAAGATGGAATTCATTCATTTTCGACTTTAGGGTAGGTAGATGAGTGTTTCCTTAAATGGTGTCTCTGAGACTTGAACAAAAGGTCCTACCCTCTCTATGGCATAAGAGGAGTTTATGTTTATTGGTTGGACCATAAATAGGTCGTACATTAAAGGAACACTGGTATTTAAAGACTAGAAGTAACTCAGGGGTAAAACAGTGATTTGACCCAACTGCTATTATAAACACTCGTGAAGGACTAACTTACTGTTATTGGTCTATATCCGTAGACACAGAAATATATCTACAGTGAGTAGAGTTGAGTTATGAGTCTTTAGTGGAGTGTACATACAGTTAACTAATATTGATTAATGTGGTTAATGAGTTTAGCCAATTATTCTCATATCGTTGTAGCTTCTGATCTGTAGGTCTATTAGGTCCCCTTCCTAGCTCGTAAAAGGTAATGAAATTTATTTATATTGGTTGTAATTTGAAATGTTCAAATTTACTTTGGGACATAGTATAATGTATGGTGATACATTATAATATAAAGTTTTTAATTAAACTTTATGATATAAATTTAATTTTGGATATTATTCAAAATTAATTTATGAGAGATAAAATATTTGAATGAGTTCAAATATTAATTTAATATGAATTGGATTCATATTAAAACTATAGGTTAAAATTTAATGTGTATATGATACTCATTAAAACTATAGGTTATGAGAGAATTTTATTTTTGAATAGGATTCAAATTTGAATTAAACTAAATATAAAATATTTAATTTAGCAATTAATTAATTGAAGAATTAATTAATACTTTAGTTTAATTTTATTTAATTAAATTAATTAAATTAAAACTATAGAATATGTGAGAGATATTCATTAAATATGATTTAAATGAAATATTAATTAAATATGATTTAGTTAAGTATTAATTTAATTAATTAGTTAGTTAGTTAATTTAATATTTTTAAAATTAATAGAATAACACGATTCTCTTCAACTTCTTGAATAAGAGGGAGTTATAAATATGCAGAAGAAAACAAGTTTTTTCAATCTGAGCCTTTGCCTCTCTGCGAATTCTCCCAGTGATTCTCTTAAAAGTTTTGTTTCCATTCCAATTGGTTCCAACAAACCAATCTAATCCCAGAGAATATGAAGGTCTTCGAGTGGTGGTGTCCTAAGTTTGGTGTTTGGCAGATTCAGAGTCGACAACGACGTAAGTCTTCTTTCTCTATAATTCTCTGTATAATTTATAGAAAGCATGCTTAGCCTTTAGGTATTAGAAATTTGTTTCTGTAAACATTGTCATTAAATGGTTCTGTAAAATAGAAAACATGCTTAGGCTTTAGCCTTTAGGTATTAGAAATAGCCTTTAGGTATTAGTATTTTTTAGTTCTTAATTAATTTGAGTTTCAAATGGTTCTGTAAAATCTTCTACTGCCAAGGGCTCTTATCACTTCAAATTGTCATTAAAAATATCCTAAATAATTTAGGAAATAAAAAAACTACGTGCTTGTGTATAGTGCCAAGGATTTGGTCCTTACTGGACACTAATTTTGATTTCTAAAGATGTGAGAAAGTCTATATCAAAATAAGTATTCACTTTAAATGGAGGAGCAGTAGTGTGAAGAAGAAGAAGCTTCAAGTCAAATTGTACTACCTTATCATGGTTGTTTGGTTTACGAAGTCCTTCACAGCTAAAATGTTTGAAGGTCACTCTGGAATAGGAAATTTTTAGACCAATCACAAATTGTCACACCATTTACTAAATTAATGATGAAAAATATAAATAATTGAATTTGGGACTAATTAAAAAATTGACATGTGTCCCAAATTAAAATTGAAAACATAAATTGGCCAATTCTGATATTGCCACATATTTTCATCATAACGGTTGATCAAGTTAATTGTTTTGGTTCAATTAAATATTATTTATTTGGACTAAGTGCAATTGAGCCCAAATTAAATAAGCCTAATTGAGCTCAAAGGCTAAATATGATCGAAATCCATGTGGTTGAGTCCATGGACCAACAAGGCTCAAGCCCACAAAGTCCACCAGGAAACTCTATAAATAGAGGAGTTCTCCTCATCTGTAAGAGGTTGAAAATTTTTTACTCCAAAAGGTGAAGAGAGAATTCACTCAAGAGCTAGAAGACTCCCTAACTCCTGAAGTCGATCGTCCTTGAAGATTGAAGCTCTTTTGAAGATACAAGATTTCTTCCAAGACTCCAACTTCTACAAGCTCTCTTCCAAGACAACAACTTCCCTCGAAGAGCTCCTCTGAAGAGACAAACTTTCTTCCAAGACTCCATTTTCAAGAACATCACGTGCTTCGCTGCCTCCAAATCCAGCGTAGACGTTCAACTGAGAGAGAATCAGAGAATGAAATTCAAGAGATCGAACCACATAGCATCAAATCAACAAAACTATAACATAAACTTAAGTCCAACTCCACGAATCAAATTTCTCCAGAAATCTCGTGCGAACAAATTGGCACACCCAGTGGGACAATCTCTACCTCTTATCTCTCTCTCATCATCTAAATCAACTAATGGCATTAAAGAAAACTGCATCTAAATCTTCTATTGCAAGCGACACCTATACGGGACCTGTCACCAACAATCGTTCTAAGGGGATCATCAAGAATCAAGATCAAGGTTGTGTCATCGCGTAAAGCATCCTTAAGCGAATGATGGAATCTCCTAAAGGCAGAATCATCATCAGAGAAAATTTTTTGTTCGACAACTCTACTCCTACTTCTGATCAATCAGAGCAAGAATCAGACCTTGAAGTAGTGTCTGTCATGATGGCTTATATAACTGTTGAAGACGCCATGGCAAAGTGAAGAGGAAAATAAATTTTCCAATGAAAGTTGTCGAGGAGTGAGAACATGAAATTGTTGCCTTGAAGGACCAAATGAAAGCTTGTGAAATTACTAAGTCGAGCAAAACTCCTGCTATCAAAGCTGTGTTGCAAGAAAATCAGACACAACAGTCCATTTCTGTCACCTCCCTGTCAGTCTAACAACTGCAGGATATAATCACAAGCTCTATAAGAGCTCAGTATGAAGGACCACCACAAACTTCTTCTTTGTACTCCAAGCCATATACCAAGAGAATCAATGACCTGCGAATGCCTGTTGGGTATCAACCTCCAAAGTTCCAACAATTCGACGAAAAAGGAAATCTGAAGCAGCACATTGCTCACTTTGTTGAAACATGTGAGAATGCAAGATCAAGTGGAGACCAACTAATCAGGCAGTTCGTTCGAAGCTTGAAGAAAAATGCTTTCGAATGGTATACTGATCTGTAGCCAGAAGTCATTGACAGCTGGGAACAATTGGAAAAGGAGTTCCTCAACCGCTTCTACAGCACCAGGCGCGCTGTAAGCATGATAGAGCTTACAAACACGAGACAATGAAAGGAAGAGCTAATCATTGACTACATAAACTGATGGAGAGCTCTAAGCTTGGATTGCAAAGACAAGCTCACAGAACTGTCTGTAGTGGAGATGTGCACACAAGGCATGCATTGGGAACTTCTCTACATTTTGCAAGGAATAAAATCCCGTACATTTGAAGAATTAGCAACTCGCACCCATGACATGGAGTTAAGCATTGCTAATAGGGAAACTAAAAACTTCTTAATCTTTAAAGTAAAAAAGGGGAAGAATGAAATAAACGACACTATAAAATCATAAATAGTGTCATTGATGAATCTATGGTTGTTCATGAGTCTCCATTGAATTCTTTCTCCAAAAGAAAAGAAACAAAAATTGAAAGAAAGCATGATGACGAAGAGAAGCATCGCCCAACTCTTAAAGAAAGGCAGGAAAAAGTTTATCCATTTCCCAACTCTGATGTTGTAGACATGTTAGAGTAGCTGCTAGACAAACAACTTATTCAGCTACCAGAATGTAAACGACCGAAACAAGCAAAAAAATTAGATGATCCTAACTACTGTAAGTACCATCGGGTTATTAGTCATCATGTTGGAAAGTGTTTTATGTTGAAGAAGTTGATTCTAAAGTTGGCTCGTGAAAAGAAGATCGAGCTGGATATGGATGAAGTAGCTCAGAAGAATCATGTTGCAGTTGAGATGACTTCAAGTTTCCACCATCAACACTGCCTTATGATCAAAGGAAAAGTTTGATTCAGTTTGGAACTTTCGAATCTATACTTGTTCGATTCCAACAAAAGATCGTGATGACGAACACTCAAAACAAAAAAAAAACATATTGAAGATGATTGCGAAGGATGGATAGTCATGACTTATAAAAAAAGAAAACAACCAAATTCTATTCAAACGAAGTCGCACTTCCATCAGAAGCATGTAAAATGAAGCAGCTCTCATAATAAGAAGGAGAAAAGAAACAAGAAGATGTGGAAGCCTAAGCCTATAAAAGAAAAAGACGAGGACTTCTTCCGACCTCGACAGTCAATAACTTTGATAGAATTCCTCCCAAGAAGCTTCCTTGATGATCATCCAAATGAAGTATTAGAAGTCACTGCATGTCATGCAGTCAGCATAGAAGAAGTCGACAACAATTATGCATCTTCTAAAGAAATCGACAATTCAAATGAAATTAAGCAAAGGACTTCTGTCTTTGATTGTATCAAGCCTTCAACTACTCAATCTTCAATATTTCAAAGATTGAGTATGGCTACGAAAGAAGATGAAAACCAATATCCAACGTCTACTTCCACTCGAACTTTAGCTTTCAAAAGGCTAAGTATCTTCAAATCAAAAAAAGATCGACCTTCAACGTCTGCTTTTGATCATCTAAAGATGTCAAGCGATCCACACGAAAGAGAGATGAAAACTTTGAAGGCAAAACCATTTCATGAAGAAAACAAGGACGATGAGATTCACAATCGTGTCCCATCACACATGAAGAGGAAGTTGTCTGTTGACATAAATACAGAAGGTTCCTCGATAGTGAAGCCAAAAGTTATTATATTCACCAATTCTATAAATAAAGAAGGTGAACAAATCCTTGATGGAAATATGAACTACTAAATATGAGAAGCTCCTTATTGCAAGAGCCTAAAATGTATGGTACTCCTAGCCCACAAGAGCTTAAAAGGTGAATGGTAAAAAAAAAAAAAAAATTAAACTACGTTATAACTTGATCCCTATATTATAAAGGGTATGTAGGCAGCTTAAAGGAAACTTGAAGTTAAGTTCAAGAAAAAAAAAACTTGAACTACCTTATGGTTTGATTCTTTTCTTTAAAGGATGTTCATCTCTACTAGGAAATCATAACAAATTGGGAAAAATCCCTAAATTCAAGATGTCCATCCCTAGTAATAATGTGATGCAATAAATTGAAAATGTACACTAATTTGTGCAAGACTATATACAAGTTGACTGCATGCAAAAAAGGGAGCCTCAAAATCAAGCTCAGAGGCTTCATTGATGATTCCTCATATTCAAGCTCAGAGGCATCATCGATGATTCCTTATATTCAAGCTCAGAGGCTTCATCGACACTTCATCATATTCAAGCTCAAAGGCTTCATCTATAATTCCTCATATTCAAGCTCGAAGGCTTCATTGATGATTCCTCAAATAGTAGAAGTTGGATTCTGACAATGAAAAAGAGTCGAGATGCCAGATCGTTCCGACTAGGAAGGTGGATCAGACGATAAAAGTCTGGTCGTCCCCGACGAAGCAAAGCCGAGATGCCCAATCGCTCCTACTATGGAGGTAGATCAGACTGCAAAAGCCTGAACTTCCCTTAGTAGAAGTTGGATCGCTGATGCCGAAGCAGAACTGAGATGTACGATCGCTCCTGCTAGGGAGGTGGATCTGACGACAAAAGCCCGATCATCCTCTAGTAGAAGTTGGATTGCTGACGGCGAAGAAGAATCAAGATGCTCGATCGTTTCTACTAGGGAGGTGAATCTGACGGCAAAAGCCCAATCGTCCCCTAATAGGAGTTGGATCGCGGATGGCAAAGAAGAACCGAGATGCCGGATTGTTCCTACCATGGAGGTGGATCTGACGGAAAATGTCCAATCATCCCCAAGTAGAAGTTGGATGGCTAACGACGGAGTCACCTCTGCATACGATTGCAAAAAAATAATAATAAGCAAGAAGAATAAGAAGTTCTTACCTTTAGCTTCTGAAAAAAAAAAAAAAAAAAAAAGAGAAAAAAAACAACAATAAAAGAAAAAAAAAAGACAAAAAGAGGAAGAGAGAAAAGCAGAATAGAAGTTTTTCATATCTTTCTTTTGTTGGATGAGGAATAAATTATTAAGGTGTGGTCTATTTATGAGATTAACAAATTCAATTCCTAAATTCAATTCCTAAAAGGATTAGGAATGATATTTAATCATTTTTTAAACAAATCTAATTTGTAAAAGGATTAGGAATTATATTTAATCATTTTTTAAAAAAATCTAATTCTTAAGAGGAATAGGAATGATATTTAATCTTTTTTTAATAATAAAGAAAAGATAATCCAATTATCTTACCTTATTTAAATTATATTTAATATTTAAAATAGAAAAGATAATCCAATTATCTTATCTTATTTTAAATTATTTCGTTTTTAGGATAAATCTCGAATTTAGTTTTTTGATAATTAAAATATTTAGATACTTCAAATTTTTCAAAAAAAAAATTAAATCAGATCTTATTCTCAATTTTAAAATTAAAATTGGGTTCAAAATTCAAGTCAAACTAACTTGCATATATAGTCTCATTTTTATCTCAAATTTAAATCAGAGCTGTAAATTCAATGTTATCTCAAGATTGAGGGCCTCTTTTTATCTCAAATTAAAATTGGTCATTCCAAATTCTTGTGCATCCTCAAGACAAATTAAGGTATGGTAGGAACCTCATCCTTATTTCAAATGAAAATTTGGGTTATGTTCCAAATTTTATTTTTAAAAAAATCCAATTTAAATTTTTATCCTCAAATAAAATTAAATTGCGGATAAAACCTTGAACTTTTCTCAAATTGATTAAGGTTTGGCCATATTCCAACTCATATTTCAAATTTGAATCAAACTCATGTACTAAATTCATAGTTTGATTAATTTGATATGTTGAATTGAGCAAAGAAAAAAATGCTCGTATTTTGACTTCAAATTTATTTTTCTCAAGATACATTCACCCATATACGTTAATAAGCCTCGAAAATGTGGCATTTGTTGAATAAAAAATATTTAGACCAATCAGAAATTGCCGCATCATTTACTAAATTAATGATGAAAAGTATAAATAATTGAATTTGGGACTAATTAAAAAATTGACATGTGTCCCAAATTAAAATTGAAAACTTAAATTGACCAATTCTGATAATGTCACATGTTTTCATCATAACCGTTGGATCAAGTTAATTATTTTGGTTCAATTATTATTTACTTGGGCTAAGTGCAATTGAGCCCAAATTAAATAAGCTTAATTGAGCATAAATGCTAAATATGTTTCAAATCCATGTGGTTGAGCCCATGGGTCTGGTCCATGGACCAGCCAGGCTCAATTCCATAAAGCCCACTAGAAAATCCTATAAATAAAAGAGTTATCCTCATTTGTAAGAGGTTGAAAATTTTTTACTCCAGAAGGTCTAGAGAGAATTCACCCAAAAGCTAGAAGACTCCCTAACTTCTGAAGTCGACCGACCTAGAAGATTGAAGCTCCTTTGAAGATATAAGATTTCTTCCAAGACTCCAACTTCTACAAGCTCCCTTCCAAGACTTCAACTTCAAGAACATCATGTGCTTCGCTTCCAACAAATCAAGCATAGATGTTCAACCGAGAGAGGATCAGAGGATCAAATTCTAGAGATCGAACCACATAGCATCAAATCAACAAAACTACAACATCAACTTAAGTTCAACTCCACGAATCAAATTTCTCTGGAAATCTGGGTGTATTTGGGTGTATGCCCTGATTAATTACATCCATATGTTTATTGTACTATGTTTTATTCTTCCATGGTTAAATTCAACATTTTTTTCTCACACTAGGAGTTTTAGTCCAAGAGGGAATTTGTTGGAATTTATGTCCTAAAACTTGTAGTTTGTAGTTTAAAATTAAATTCTATTTAATAAAGTGGTTCTTGAGGACTTATTAGTGAATTTGAATAGTATAATATTGAATTCAATAAACTAAGCTCTCAAGACTATCTAATGTAGACTTGAACTTTATGTAGAGATATATATGTGGATCTGTTGGGATTGATGCCCTAAATCTTGTGGTCTTGTAGTTTGTAATTGTATATAATATACAAACATTTTATTTATCTAATAAAATAAAGTGTGTTGTTTTATTTGAGATTTAGTTGCATTAACCCACAAAACCAATAAACTAGCATCCAAGGTTATCTTCTGTAACCTAAACATGTATGTGGAGACATACAAGTGGATCATGTTTAAATGATAACCTAAATGGTCTGTAGTAGATGGATAAGGCTGGATACCTTATCTTGGTGACACTACGAATACAGCCTGATTTGTAGTTGTTACAACTGTTCTAAAGTGCTACAAATGATTTGATCCTAATCATTCATGTCGAGACATCAGAACAGGGGTATTCTATACAAAGAGTTTGTATAAGATCGGACCATGAAATGAATAGTCTCTCTTATTAACACTGTTACTAGTTGAGACTACATTTCACTAAGATGACCATATGTGACTTGACCAAAATCCTGAGTGATTTGTGAACTCCTGCCTATGAAGGCAATCCTTTGATTGCATGGGTGAGAGTGGCCTATATCGTCGACTGAATAGGTCCACCATTTTGGGGATTCGTTTGATTAGGGAGAAGGGAACACAACTACACAAGAAAGAATTCACTCCTCTATAGATAGAGTAAGTAGAGAAATTGCTCTCTTAAGAGCTGATTCCAGGGCTTGAACAATGTGACGCCACACCCTCTCTTGGCCCGAGAGGAGTTCAATTATAGTGGGACTTATGGAGTTAAATGTAACTCATGGACAAAACGATAATTTTTGGCCTAGCTGTACTTATGAGCAATTTATGAATGGTCATTGCATTGTTGATAGGTTATATCTAATGGACACAAAAATATATCTACAGTAAGAAGAGTGCAACTATTGGTCTTTAGTGGAATGACTGATAGTTAATGAATAATGATTAATTTAATTAAAGAGTTTAATTAATTAATCTCACATCATTGGAGCTTTAATCTGTAGGTCCATAAGGTCCCCTTGTTAGCTCAATAAAGATAAATGAGAATCAATTTTTTTTTTTGTTTAATTTGAATCGTTCAAATTGATTAAAGTGAATAAATTGTATATGATACAATTAATATAATATATTTGATACATTATAATATATAGTTTTTATGAGAGAAATTAATATTTGAATATGATTTAAATAATAATAATATGAATAAGATTCATAAATAAACTATGGATTAAAAGTAATATGGATTCGATTCATATTAGAACTATAGATCATATGAGAAGATCTAAACCATTGGTTATATTATATATGATATAATATAAAATTAATATTATATAAGATATAATATAATTTATATTTATATTAAATTTATATTAATATAAATTTAAATAAAAGAATAACTCCCATCTCTCTTCATATCTTTTGGTTAAGATATAGAAGGGAGGTAGGCAATCTCTTATGAGAATAATTTTTACGATCTATTGGTTCCAAAGAGATATCTCTCTAACAAAATTCTCTTTAACAAAACAAAAAATCACAGAAGCTCCACAAACTCTCTGTTTTTTTTTTTTTTTTTATCTTGAGGATAACAAAGAAGACTTAGTGGTGTTCTTTGGAAGGTTCAAGAATTCTTGGGAGGTTCTACAATGGTTAGTTTTCTTTTCTTCTTTTCCTCCAGAGAAGCATGTTTAAGTGTTTTCTCTGAATTTTGTATGTGTTTCAAGTTGAATTTCTTTTGCACGGCGTTCACACGCTTCCGCTATGGGAATTCCATTCCTTCAGGATCAAGTTAGAATATATATCCTAAAAGGTCTATATATAGTATATGAATGAGGTTGGGCACCTTATTTTGGGGACACTATGGATGCAGCCCGCTTTGTAGTTAGTACAAACGATGTGATCCCCAATTGTACATGTAGAGACATGGAAGTCGGGGCATATATTCTATAGAAAGAGTTTACATAAGACTAACACTATGAAATAGTCACTTTTAAGTTATAAAACCATTGACTATATAAAACTGACTATTTCGATTATTGATTACCTAAGTAACTTAATCTTAATCCTGAGCTAACTATGAACTTCAATTCACACAGAATTATCCTTAGATCTATATAGGTGAGGGAAGCTCAATAGCACTGGCTCAATAAACCTCCCATTTCAAAGGTAAGATCGGGTGGATAGCTAGGGATATAGGGTGTAAGATGGAATTAACTCCTACCTCCTTTAGTGTTAGTAGATAGATTTTTTTCTTAAGGACTGAATCCAAGTCTTGAACAAGGGGACCCCCTCCCCCCTCTTTGTCCTTGGAGGGATTCGATTTAATGTTGGACTTTAAACCAATTGTTCAATACTGGATCAGTAAGACTTAAGGAGCAATGCGTAGTCTTAGGAGTAAAATGATATTTTAACCCAGCCGAGGTTACGAACAACCTATAAATGATGAGCTTACTAATCATGGACTCAAATATATCAATAGTGAGGGGAGTGCAACTATAGGACTTTAGTGGAATGAATGACCCATTAGTTAACAAATGTTGATTAGCTTAGTCTAAAAGAATTTAACCAGGTAATCCTAGATAGTTGGATTCCATGATCTATAGGTCTGTTAGTTCCCTACTAGCTTATATGGAATTAACTTATAACAATATGTTGGAATAATTCAAATTCTTCAAATTAGTTAAAGAGAGAAACGACTAATATATGTGATATTATCGTCGATTATCAGTTTGAGATAGAGATTTATGTTTAAATAAGATTTAAATATTTAAAATATGAATGTGGATTCATATTTAGAAGCTTGAAATTGATGGAAATTGTCAAATTTGTAAAAAGTCAAAATACTGATTTTGGACTTTGAAAATCAAACTTTGGTCGGCTTTACATTCAAATGTGATTTGAATTTTCAAAAAATAAATGTGGATTCATGCTTGAAACCTCGGAATTAGTCAAAACGGACAAAATGGTAAAAAGTTAAAATGTTGATTTTTTATTTGAAAAAGTCAAAATGTTGACTTTGACTTGAAAAAGTAAAAGTTTGACTTTGACTTGAATGATTAAATTACCATATTGCCCTTTAACTTGAGTTAGTGGAAAAATCTAACATTTTGTTGGATAATCCCAATAACACTTAGTGGGACAAGTGTTACATGTGATGTAAACAGTAAGCCCACTAAGATTGAGTGGAATGAGAGGTGTTAATCAAATGTGGAGTTTTTACATGCATTTTGCATGTTATTTTTGTATAAAAGTTTTTGAAAAATTATTTTCCAAAAATTTTGATAATTTTTTAAATTATTCATTTTATTTTCACAAAAATATTTCACCTCTCTCTTAACCAATTGTTGGTTCTTCCTTCAATTTCCATCTCCCTCTCAATTTTCTTCACTTATTGAGTCCCACCATTCGGTTTTAAGTCAGGAGAATAGTTGATCAACACTAGTGGTGGTCGCAGATTCGTGTTCGTGAGAAGATTATGAGGATCAGAAAGCTTCAAAGGTACGTTTTCCTTTAGCCCTAATTTCATTTAATTGGTATAGTTTTGCATGTTAATTACTAAATTGTTGAGTTACAATTAGGGTAAAATAGATTCTATTTTCCACTGCGCGTGTCTCGTATTCCTTCACAAGACATTTCAGTTTAGAGAAATCTCATGCTAAAACTTGAACTTACTTAACTTGGCAAGCTTATGAAAAACTCTTGCATCAAACAAGTTTCAAATTTAACTTTGTTTTAAATAATATCTTTGCTTAAATACTTGCAGGAACTCAGCATTCAAACACATTCTCATAAATCTCATGTTTTAACAAACATTTCTCAATTTGAATGCTATAAAAATTTAACTTAATCATGCTTTCTCATAACTCATTTCTAAACTTAAAACTCATGCTTTGTAAATAAATTCATAAATCTACCATATTGAAATTGCTTAAACTCAAAGCATACTTTAAAGCATAAATTCTTAAATCAAGCTTAGAAATTCATTTTAAATTCATTTTAAATTCATTTTAAATTCATTTTTGTCACTCATAACTTTTGGCTAGATTCTTGGTCTATAGATTTTCTTTGCCCTAAACCCTAGACCCTAAACCCTAAAAATAACAAACATAAAGTAAATACTGGGTTCCATCTAAAGGAAGCTTTTTCATCTTCTTACATTTTTCCTTTACCACTCAAGAGAACTCTTTTCTTACTAACCATGATTTCTTTGAACTCTTTAATTGGTCTTAACTTGCTGATCAAGATCTATTCTTCAAGTTTGTACTTGCTTGATCCACACAAGCTCCCAACTAATTTAGAGCCTAAAACAACAAGCCTTAACTTAGCAAACATTCTCTTAAGATTCTTACACAAGGAAGGAGAAACTTGAACTTACTTGTATCTAACCTCGAGCTCTACTCTTCCTTTTTAGCTCAAACTCGATCACACCCTTAACTTATTGGATGCCTCTTGATCAAACACCCAACTTAAGCTTGGCTCGAACTACCTCTTTCTTTGATTTCACTCTTGTAAGAAAACTTGAATTCTCTCTACTTCTTCTCTCTACCTTGATCTTGAAGTGAGAAATTGTCAGAAATGAGAGAAATAAGGGTCTTTTGTACTTAATAGGAACTTTACGTCTGAAAAACACTAAACCTTCGTGTGATTGAAATTTTTGAAGTCTGTCCCACGTCCTTAAGTGATCTTGGCCAAGAATGACCCGAGATCTTTTGAGATCTTCACTCTTCTCGACCAAACATACTAAGAATCCTACACGAGAACCCTAATATTTCCCTTTCCTACTTTTATTTTCGACAACACATGACCCCAAGGTGGCCCAAGACCTATCTAAAAAACATTTTCGTCTTTCACCTTAGCCGGCAAGCATCGAGATGCTCTTACCTTAGCACTGTGGTTTACTCTTTGTTTTTCCATCTCGTCTGAGATTACTCAAAGCTACCCGAGATTCTTACTTTTATCTTTCTCTACCTCTTCCCTCAGCCAAACAAAATCGAGTGTAAACACTTTGGGCAAAACTCTTAGTCACTTCTCAAGTTCTTAGCAAGCAAATAAGATAGGAGATACGAGGCATCCTTATAAATGCCTAAGGGGGCAAAGTTCAAAGATGACCAGATGTAGGAAAAAAAGATTGTCCAAGTAGTATTGACTTAGATGACCTATCTTCATATAAAGACTGATAAATTTTGGAAATGACATATTTGATCTATTTAGTTTCTTTCTCATCCTTAGAATGCCTTGGAAGTCATAAATTACTTCTATTTAGTTAAACCCGCCAATCTGTAAAGAGATTTTGATTGAGTATGCACGTTGTCCTTGATTTAGACTTTAAAAGTCATATTGTTGTTCAAGCCAAGCCTATACATAGAATAAGGTCATCAAGTTCAAAAGCTTCACCAAATAAAGGTCTCAGGCAGATAAGACGTATGGCATACGAGAATCATATATTCAATGAACGGCTGAAAACAAAGTTGGAGATGAGCGCTAGCCAATGTTTAATACTTTTGAAAGCATTTTAACTATCACACCCTACACCGGGCACCTGCTTGCTTGGTTTGAGACGTGGTGTGATGTCAGCTGAAGTCGTTTGCCTCCAGAACAACCCCAACTGACACATGACATGAAAACATGAACGTTCAAGAGCGGAAGTCTTTTAATCTCGGAAATACTTTTAAAACCGTAGTGTGACCCATTTGAAATTCCTTTTATAAATATATAAAACATGAAAATCTAAACTTTTTGTTGGAATTTATGTCCTAAAACTCGTAGTTTGTAAATCACATTCTATTTAATCAAGTCGTTATTGATACTATAATCTTAAAGTCGATAAACTAAGGACCTGAGGCTATCATTGAGTAAACTTGAACTTTATGTAGAGACATAAATGTGGATCAAGTTTGAGTATATAGCCTAAATAGTCTATAGTATACGAGTATGGTTGGTACCTTATTTTGGACACACTATAGATGCGACTCGCTTTGTAGTTAGTACAAACGATGTGATCTTGAATCGTTCATGTAAAGACATGGAAGTGGGGGCATACTATGTAAAAAGTTTATATAAGACTAGAACCATGAAATAGTCGGTTTTAGGTCATAACACCGTTAACTTTAATAAATTTGACTATTTCGTTTATAGATATCCAATATAACTTAATCTTAATCCTGAGCTAACTACGAACTTATGTTCACACAAAATTATCCTTAGATCTGTATAGGTGAGGGCAACTCAATGATGTTGGCCCTATAAGCCTCCCATTTCAGGGGGTAAGATCGAGTGGATAGCTAGGGACAAAGGGTGCAAAATAGAATTCACTCCTACCTGTTTTAGGGTTGGAAGATAGGTTATTCCCTTGAGGATTGAATCCAAGTCTTGAACGAGAGGCACCATCCTCTCATTGGCCCGAGAGGGATTCAATTTAAAGGTTGGACCTTAAACCAATTGTTCAATAGTGGATCAGTTGGACTTAAGGAGCAAGCTGTTGTCTCGAGGGTAAAACGGTACTTTGACCCAATCGAGTTTACAAACAACCTATGAAGGATTAACTTACTTATCATGGTTATATCACATGGGCACAAATATATCTATAGTGAGGGGAGTACAACTATGAAACTTTGGTGGAATCACTCGTTAGTTAACAAATGTTGATTAACTCGATCTAAAAAAGTTTAACCAGTTGATCTCGGATCGCTAGAGCCCATGGTCTATAAGTTCATTAGGTTCCCCCTCTAGCTGACAAGGAATCAACTTAGAACATTATGATGTAATAATTTGAATTGTTCGAATTAGGTAAAGAGAGAGAAACAGGCGAATATATTTGATATAGTCGTCAATTATAAGCTTAAGATAGAGCTTCATGTTTAAATATGATTTAAATATTTAAAATGTGAATATTGATTCATATGTGGAAGCTTGGAATTGATGGAAATGATCAAAGTTGTGATAAGTCAAAATGTTGACTTTTGACTTTGAAAAGTCAAACTTTGACTGACTTTATATTCAGATGTGATTTGAATTTTGGAGAAATCAATGCGGATTCATGCTCGGAAGGTCGAAATTAATCAAGATATATAAAATGGTAAAAAGTCAAAATGTTGACTTTAGACTTGAAAAGTCAAACTTTGAATTTGATTTAAATGTTAAAATACCTTATTGCCCTTAGACTAATTTAAACAATAACATTTGTTGAGATTTGGCAGGCTAATCACTTGCATGTGATATACAAATGGCTTATTGCATGCAAGTCACCTACCCCACTAAAAATGCCAAGTGGTGAGGTAGGAAAGCTCTTGCATGTAGTTTGCTTGTAAAGAGGCTTTATGCAAAGGTGAAAGAACTCTTGGATTTGGAGTTGAAAATTAGTTTTGTAATTGAGAATTACAAATAAAACCAAGAACTCTTTTATTTTTTACTCTCAACAAAAGATCTAAAGGTTAGGTTCCTCCAAAAGATATCATCTCTCTCTATTTCCTCTACCATTTTGAATCCCATATCTCGGTTTCAAGTCCGGAGAATAGTGGGTAAACTCTAGTGGTAGTCCCGACTTCAAATTCGTGAAGAGAATACAAGAGAAGAAAAGCTTCAAAGTTAAGTTTTTTTCTATGAACCTCATCTTTGTTTATGTTAGGGTTATTATGCATGTTAATTACTAAAGTGTTTAGATGCAATTAGAGTAATATTTGATCCTTTTTCCACTGTACATGTCAACAGTTTTCAACATGTGGTATCAAAGCATGCTTAATTTTACTCAATTGCATATAGTTGGTTTGTCAATTTATTAGATAAATTGTGTGATGAACTAAAATGGATATATTATGGTTTTGACAAACTAAATAAAGCTTGTTGTTTGTAATAATTATTGTAATTAGCCTAGTTTGTGGCTTAATTTATTATTGCAAAGGGTCTATAATTTTTATAAACTCATTAGAACAGAAATTAGGCTATAATTTCATTAATCAGGTGAGAGAAAAGCTGAACATTTGAAAAAAGAAAAGGATAGACCTGAGAAGGGGCTTTAGACCCCTGACTCGACCCGGAACCTTCTTCGCAACCTACTCCTCGTGAGCACCCGAAGCTGCCACATGGCGTAACGTCGCGTGCCCATGCTTCTTGCCCGTTCGGTTTCCGCCTCGCTTACCTGCCCGGTTCCCTCTTAGCACGTCCACCTGGCCTGCCTTACACGCTGCCCCAGCCCAAGCCCAAGTCTCTCGTGTCTACACGTCCGGCTTCGATCCGATCTAACCTACTCGTTGACCCGCTAGTCTGGTAGTGGATTTTGTGTGTGGTTTTGGGCCAGTCGAAGCCCAATTATTGGGTCTTGGGCCGGTTTAGTGCATTTTTAATTAATTATGAATGTGATGTATGTTTTAATTATTCTTTTAAATTGTATGTGCATAAAGTATGCCATATAGATTTAAAATTGCACCATAGGTTAACATGTTCATGCATTGAAAGTATGTTATAATTGTTATAATGTATAGTATGCATGTTGATTAATTATTTATTTAATTAATTAAATAAATTTTAATTAAATGTGATTTAATGAAATTAATTAATTAATTAATTAATTATTGATTTATTTAACTTAATTAAATATGATTTAATTAAATTTTAAATAAATTATAATCCATATTAATTAATTTCTTTATATAATTGTTATATATTGTTTGTTGTCGTTTGTTTATTATAGTTTATCCTAGTTCTTTTATAAGTGTTATAAAATGAATAAGACTTTTAAAATCTATAACAAAGATAACTTGCATGCTCACCTAGGTTAAACATATCTACCTTTTTTGTAGAACTAGGTCGATATCTTATAAAACTGATTATAAGAGGCTCACCTGATTAGATCTTGTCAACAAGTCAGATAAGATGACTAAGGTTAGAGGTTCTTAAGTTCACGGTTTACGGAACACCTTCTACCTAGAGATCGTAATCAGTTCTTGAGCTCAATTAACCTAGTTTTATAAGCATGTGTGAGAGATGTGAGGTAATAAAACTAGTTTATAACCTAGACATAGTAGTTTAAAATTTGATATAATGTTTATGTTCGAATGTTTCACCTAGACTTAGGATTTTTTTAAGTTAGCCTAAATAAAATCCTAAGGTAATAAAATACCCCTAAAACCATTATAGAACATTGCAGCTAGAGAGAAGTAGTGTACTTTTAAGCTCTAGCGTCCCTAAGAGTTCACACCATGACGTCCATTCAGGGCTTTGGGCCGTGCATAGGAGCGGACTCCCTTCGGAGAGTGTTTGCATGGTTCAATATCAAGGTGAATAGGAGAAGTAGTTCATAGTAAGTGTGTGAGGGATATGTGACAACACATCCCACGGTCTCTTCCATTGGGTTGCACCGTGAGATTCCTATAATGCGCCTGCTTGTCTGCCCTGGAGCGACGTTCCCTTCAGACTGTTGTGTTATAGGATTCGAAACATTGTGAACTCTAAATGTGGATAGGGTCTCCTTGATTAGTTTTCATGTTGACTTTCCACTTTCGGAAGCATAATGATTCAAATCTTTGAGATTAAAAAATGGAGAGTTACACTTACAAGAATTACTAAGTTGTTAGTATATTCTCAACTGAAATAGTGATAACTAAAAGCTATTGGAATATGAGATATTCAGGAGTTAGCATTTGGTCAAGATTATCTTCGTTCAAAGGAGGAATAATCGACTACCCTTCGGTGTGGGTTATTCTAAACCTTTGGAATATTGTTGCAAAACTTTATAATGATGGGTACATTATTAGTATTTGCTAAACTAGATTAGCTTTTTAGTGATTGTAGTTTCTAAAATGAATATGTTATTTTTTAAGCATGAATAGCTCTATAATTCAACGTTTAGCTTTTGAGAAACTTAACGGAGATAATTATGCAACATGGAAATCTCAATTGAACACAATACTAGTAATTGATGATATAAAATTCATCTTAACTAAGGAATGTCCTCAAACCCCGACTCCAAATGCTAATCAAACTATTCAAGAAGCATGTGATTGATGGGTCAAAGCTAACGAGAAAAGTCGTGTCTACATTCTTGCCAGCATGACTAATGTTTTGGCAAAGAAACATGAGCCCTTAGCCACGGCCAAACTAATCATGGACTCATTGAGGAAAATGTTTAGGCAACCATGGTACTCCCTAAGACATGAGGCAATTAAACACATTTACACAAAGCGAATGAAGGAGGGGACCTCTGTTAGAGAACATGTCCTAGACATGTTGATGCACTTCAACATCGTTGATGTGAATGGTAGACCCATCGATGAGGCTAATCAGGTTAGCTTTATCTTACAATCTCTTTCGAAGAGTTTCATGCCGTTTCAGACAAATGCGTCATTAAATAAGATAGAGTTTAACCTAACTACTCTTCTCAATGAGCTTCAAAGGTTCCAAACTCTTACTTTGGGTAAGGGAAAAAAGTTGAAGCAAATGTTGCTACCAACCAAAAGAAGTTTTTTAGAGGATCGTCCTCTAAGAGCACAAGTGAACCTTCTAAACCTAAAGCTCAAATGAAGAAGAATGTAAGGGGAAAGACTCCCAAACTGGCAAGGGAAAGAAAGGTACAGATAAAGGAAAATGTTACCACTGCAACCAGGATGTGCATTGGAAAAGGAATTGCTCGAAATATCTTGCTGAGAAGAAAGCAAAGAAAGCAGCATAAGGTAAATACAATTTACTAGTTGTTAAAACATGCTTAGTCGAATATGATATTTCAACCTGGATACTAGATTCAGGAGCCACTAATCATATTTGCTTCTCATTTTAGGAAACCAGTTCTTATAAGAGGCTTGCAGAACACGAGATTACTCTCAAGGTTGGAACGAGAGAGGTAGTCTCGAGTAAAGCAATGGAAGACTTGAAGTTGTTTTTTGAAGATAGATATCTACTACTTAAAATTGTTTTGTATGTACCTCAAATGAAAAGGAACTTAATATCTATCTCTTGCATTTTGGAACATATGTATGAAATATCTTTTGAGATTAATGAAGCGTTCATTTTCAGTAAAGGTATTCACTGCTATACTAGAGAAAACTTTGTCTTAAATACCGAAATGTTTAGAACAACCGAAACTCAGAATAAAAGACAAAAGGTTTCTTCTAACGTCTATTTATTGCACTTAAGACTTGGTCACATAAATCTAAATAGAATTGGGAGATTAGTTAGGAGTGGACTTCCAAATCAGTTAGAAGATAACTCTCTACCTCCATGTAAATCTTGTCTTGAAGAAAAAATGACCAAGAGATCTTTTACTGGAAAAGGTCTCAGAGCCAAAGTACCTTTAGAGCTTGTACATTTGGACCTCTGTGGACCAATGAATGTCAAAGCTCGAGGAGGATACAAATATTGCATTAGTTTTATTGATGATTATTCAAGGTATGGTCATGTTTACCTAATGCATCAGAAGTCAGATTCTCTTGAAAAGCTCAAAGGATATAAGGCTGAAGTTGAGAATGAATTAGGTAAAACAATAAAGATACTTCGATCAAATTGAGGTGGAGAGTACATGGACTTACGATTCCAAGACTATTTGATAGAACATGAAATCCAGTCACAACTCTCTACACCGAATACACCCCAGCAGAATGGTGTATTAGAAAGAAGAAAGCAAACCTTGTTGGACATGATTCGCTCTATGACGAGCTTTGCTCTGTTGCAAGATTCTTTTTAGGGACATGCTTTAGAGACAACTGTCTATGATTTGAATAATGTTCCCTCTAAAAGTGTTTCAAAACACCTTATGAGCTTTGGAAAGAGTGTAAAGGAAGTTTACGTCACTTTAGAATTTGGAGATGTCCGACACATGTGTTGGTATAAAATTCTAAGAAATTGGAACACTGTTCAAAATTATGCCTATTCATAGGTTATCCAAAGGAATCAAGAGGTGGTCTCTTTTATGATCCTCAAGATAATAAAGTATTTGTTTCGACAAATGCCACATTCTTAGAGGAAGACCACATCAAGAATCATCAACCACGTAGTAAACTAGTATTAAATGAAATTTCTAAAGATGCTACTAGTTCATCAACTAAAGTCATTGGTAAAACTAGGAAATCTGGTCAATCATATCCTTCTCAAGAGTTGAGAGAGCCTCGACGTAGTGAGAGGGTTGTTCATCAGCCTGATCGCTATTTTGATTTAATTGAAACTCAACTTGTCATACCTGATGATGGCGTAGAAGATTCATTAACCTATAAACAGGCAATGAATGATGTAGATCGTGACCAATGGATCAAATCCATGGACCTCGAAATAGAGTCTATGTACTTCAATTATGTCTGGACTCTAGTAGATCAACCAAATGATGTAAAACATATTGGTTGTAAATGGATCTATAAGAGAAAACAAGACCAAGTCGATAAAGTACAAACTTTTAAGGCTTGACTTGTGACAAAAGGTTATAGCCAAAAAGAGGGAATAGACTATGAAAAAACTTTCTCTTATGTTGCTATGCTCAAGTCAATTAGGATACTCTTGTCCATCGCCACCTTTTATGATTATGAAATTTGACAGATGGATGTCAAAACAATATTTCTAAATGGTAATCTTGAGGAGAGTATCTATATGATTCAACCAGAGGGGGTTATAGAACAAGGTCAAGAACAAAAGGTTTGTAAGCTTCTAAAATTCATTTATGGTTCGAAGCAAGTGTCTAGATCTTGGAACATAAGACTTGATACTGCGATCAAATCTTATGGCTTTGAACAAAATGTTGAAAATGGATCTATAAGAGAAAACAAGACCAAGCCGGTAAAGTACAGACTTTTAAGGCTTGACTTGTGGCAAAAGGTTATAGCCAAAAAAGAGGGAGTAGACTATGAAAAAACTCTCTCCTGTTGCTATACTCAAGTTGATTATGATACTCTTGTTTATCGCCACCTTTTATGATTATGAAATTTGGCAGATGGATGTCAAGACAATATTTCTGAGTGGTAATTTTCAGGAGAGTATCTATATGACTCAACTAGACTGGTTTATAGAACAAGGTCAAGAACAGAATGTTTGTAAGCTTTTAAAATTCATTTATGGTTTGAAGCAAGCGTCTAGATCTTGGAACATAAGATTTGATACTGCCATCAAATCTTATGGCTTTGAACAAAATGTTGATGAACCTTGTGTTTACAAAAGGATTATTAATTCCATTGTAGCATTCTTAGTTCTGTATGTCGATGATATTCTACTCATTGGAAATGATGTGAATTATCTTAATGACATTAAGGAATGACTATCTACGCAATTTCAAATGAAACATTTGGTTCTCGCGATCTAAATTATTCGAAACCAAAACAACAGAACACTAGCCATGTCTCAAGCATCTTATATAGACAAAACGTTGTCTAGATATAAGATGCAGAACTCCAAAAAAAGGTATGTTGCTGTATAAATATGGAATTCATTTGTCAAAGGAACAATGTCCTAAGACACCTCAAGAAGTTAAGAATATGAGAAATATTCCCTATGCTTCCGCAGTTGGGAGTTTGATATATGCAATGTTATGTATTAGACCTGACATTTGCTACTCAGTAGGGATGGTCAGTAGGTATCAGTCCAATCCCGGACGTGATCACTGGATAGCCGTTAAGAATATTCTAAAATATCTTAGAAGAACAAAAGACTACATGCTCGTATATGGTACTAAGGATTTGATCCTTACTGGATACAATGATTCTAATTTCCAAACTGATAAAGATGCTAGAAAGTCTGCAGATTAGTATTCACTCTAAATGGAGGGGCAATAGTATGGATAAGTGTAAAGCAAACTTGTTAGCTAACTCCACTATGAAAGCTGAATATGTAGCAGCTTGCGAAGCGGCAAAGGAAGTAGTATGGCTAATGAAATTCTTGACAGATCTGGAAGTTGTTCCAAATATGCATCTGCCAATCACTTTATATTGTGCAATAGTGATGCAGTTGCAAATTCAAGAGAACTTCGAAGCCATAAACGGGGAAAGCATATCGAAAGAAAGTACCATCTTATCAGGAAAATTGTACATCGTAGTGACGTTGTAGTGACCCAGATACCTTCTGAGCAAAACATTTTTTATCCTTTTACAAAAACCATCACGGCTAAAGTGTTTGAGGGTCACCTACAAAGTTTAGGTCTACAATGTTTGTAACCTAGGACAAGTGGGAGACTTATTGAGCATGTGCCCTAGTTTATTGTACTCATATGTATTTTGGTCTCTCATGATTAAATTCAACATTGTTTTACCCCACTAGGAGTTTTTAGTCCAAGTGGGAGTTTGTTGGAATTTATGTCTTAAAATGCGTAGTTTGTAAATCACATTCTATTCAATAAAGTAGTTATTGATACTATAATCTTAAAGCCAATAAACTAAGGACCTGAGGCTATTATTGAGTAAACATAAAGTTTATGTAGAGACATAAACGTGGATCAAGTTCGAGTATATAGCCTAAATAGTCTATAGTATATGAATACGGTTGGACACCTTATTCTAGGGACACTACGGATGTAATAAGCTTTGTAATTAGTACAAACGATGTGATCCTGAATTGTTCATGTAGAGACATGGAAGTGGGGGTATCCTATGTAAAAAGTTTACATAAAACTAGAACCATGAAATAGTCGCTTTTAGGTTATAACATCGTTGACTTTAATAAAATCGACTATTTCGTTTATAAATATCCAATATAACTTAATCTTAATCCTGAGCTAACTATGAACTTCTGTTCACACGAAATTATTGTGAGACCCATTTTTAATTCTAGTATAGGAAGTAAAATTTTGTCTAAAAACTACTATAGAAATTAACCTTTGAATATATACGCGGAAAGGATTAAGTGATAAAAGCTTTTACTGTTAGAATAAGTTTTGTGATTAAGAAATTAACTCGCGAGGTAGTTTTGAGAAAAGAAGAATTTGCAGTAGAATCTATAAGTCTAAACTCTCTTAGAAGAGTCCGTAAGTTTATAAACGACTAGGGGTTTGGGTAGTCTTTGCGATCAGAACCAAGAGTTTCGTGATGAAGAAGTATGAGAGGAAGCCTTGAAATTTAAATTCAGGATAAGTGTTCCCGAAAATTGTTGTGGTTAAAGTTATTTCCAGTATGAGGTTAGGCAAGAAGTAAGGTCTAGCTAAGAAAATGTCAAATCTGATTCGATAGGGGTTAACGTGTTAGATTAAGAAAATGTCCCTTTGCTCTCCATGAGTACATAAGGAATATCAGAATTTTTGTTAAAGTGTGGTGAGTGGTTTTCTTCTTAAATGTTTTGTGGTTCCGCTTTACTATTTTTTCAAATGAGAAAGTGTTTCAAAAAGAAGCTGTGAAAGTGTTTCAAATGAGAGTGTTAAAGCTGGATTTGATGATTACGATTTTCATGCTATGAAATGGTTTTCAAACCATTAGTTGATTTTTATAATGCTAAATTTTATGTGCACATAAAGAGGCAAGACCGCCATGGGGTGTACGGACCACATGGTGATAAGAAGCTGGCTTATCCATTGAAAGAAGCGTATAAAGCTTAGCGGCCTGAGCAACAAGGTCGAATATGTATGTTCTCAGATGCTGTGGATACAGTAATGAGATCAAGCGTAGAGAACGATTCGGGATCCTTGGTGAAAGGAATGAATGTTAACTAATATGTGTTTATGTGAAATTGTTATGTTATGAATATGTTAAGCATAAAGAAAGGTTTGTGCGAGATGAAATTATTTGATATTATTTATACGAAATGATGTTTATGAAAAGGTATTGCGAAAAGGATTTCATAAAACCTCAGTCTTTTAGACATTCTTTCAAAAAATTCACCACGATCAGACGTTTAGGCCAAGTAGAGAAGGTTGAAGGATTTGCGGCGAGATGACTCCAGACGTTTTGGAAATAAAGCATTGGATGTTTGTTCAACATGTTGTAATTATGTATCAAACGCATGTTATTAATAAACGTTTTGGTAGGTATTTATTATACTTGATTTTTAGGTTGACCACTGTTGCGTTTTAAGTTTTGTTGATAGTATAAAAGGAGTTAAGAATAATATTTTGCGATAAGAAAATTTCAAAGTTGTAATAAACTCACATCCTATTCCTACTACTTTGACATTTTCGTTGATAGTACGGTTTAGGATGTGACGATTATCCTTAAATCTGCATAAGTGAGAGCAGCTCAATGGCGCTGGTCCAATAAGTCTCCCATTTCATGGGTAAGACCAGATGCATAGCTAGGAACATAGGGTGCAAGACGAAATTCACTCCTATTCGTTTTAGGGTTCGAAGATAGGTTGTTCCCTTAAGGACTGAATCCAAGTCTTGAACAAGGGGCCCCACCCTCTCATTGGCCCGAGAGGGATTCAGTTTAAAGGTTGGACCTTAAACCAATTGTTCAATAGTGGATCAGTTGGACTTAAGGAGCAAGTTGTTGTCTCGGAAGTAAAACAATACTTTAACCGAGTCGAGATTACGAACAACCTGTGAAGGATTAACTTACTTATCATGATTATATCACATGGACACAAATATATCTATAGTGAGGGGAGTGCAACTACAGAACTTTAATGGAATGATCCGTTAGTTAACAAAGTTTGATTAACTCAGTCTAAAAGAGTTTAGCCAGTTAATCTCAGATCGTTGGAGCCCATGATCTATAGGTCCATTAGGTTCCCTCGCTAGCTCACAAGGAATCAACTTAGAACATTATGATGGAATAATTCAAATTGTTCAAATTAGGTAAAGAGAGAGAAACCGATGAATATATTTGAAATAGTCATTGGTTATAAGCTTAAGATAGAGCTCATGTTTAAATATGATTTAAATATTTAAAATATGAATATGGATTCATATTAAGAAGCTCATAATTGATGAAAATGGTCAAAGTTGTGAAAAGTCAAACTTTGCAGACTTTATATTCAAATATGATGTGAATTTTGGAGAAATGAATGCGGATTCATGCTTACGGGGTGAAATTAGTCAAGACGGACAAAATGGTAAAAAGGAAAAATGTTGACTTTAGACTTGAAAAGTCAAACTTTGAATTTGATTTAGATGTTAAATTACCTTATTGCCCTTAGACTAATTTAAATAATAACATTTGTTGAGATTTGGCAAGCTTATCACTTGCATGTGATATGCAAGTGGCTTATTGCATGCAAGCCACCTACCCCACTAAGAACGCCAAGTGGTGAGGTATGGAAGCTCTTGCATGTAGTTTGCTTGTAAAGAGGTTTTATGCAAAGGTGAAAGGACTCTTGGTTTTGAAATTGAAAATTAATTTTGTAATTGAGAATTACAAATAAAACCAAAAACTCTTTTATTTTTTATTCTCAACAAAAGATCTAAAGGTTAGGTTTCTCCAAAAGATATCATTTCTCTCTATTTCCTCTACTATTTTGAGTCCCACAACTCGATTTTAAGTCAAGAGAATAGCGGGTAAACTCTAGTGGTAGTCTCGACTCAAATTCGTGAAGAGAATACAAGAGAAGAAAAGCTTCAAAGGTAAGTTTTTTTTTTATGAACCCCATCTTTGTTTATATTAGGGTTATTGTGTATGTTAATTACTAAAGCGTTTAGATGCAATTAGAGTGATGTTTGATCTTTTTTTCGCTACGCATGTCTACCGTTTCCAACACTTTTAATAAACACAATAATACTTTTAATAAATCTATTATTTACATGCTAAAAATTTGATTGGCTTTAGCAGCACTATGTTCAGCACGCGGAGATTCCACAATCTGTACCTGGAAAGTGGGAATACATTTTTAAAGAGTAAGTCGAAAGACTTAGTGAGCAATGGTTTTAGAGAAGGAGTTTTCATAAACAGATTTCATAATCGAAGCTTAAATACATTTATCAATAAAGAGTCATTTCATAACATGAAACCTGAAACATTTACATAGCTTTTCGAAAATAGTGTTCCATAGCCACGGGTAGTATTTACCCCTTCGTTCGAAGATGGAATAATCGTTAGGAAGTTATCCCCCTCCTTTAAGGCATAAAAATATACCCTTCCTGATGGCCCATAAAATATAGGTTCTCCAACCCTACCATCAATATAGAGTTAACCACATGTATACAATAGGTCTCATGATATATTCGGGCTTGGAGAAAACATTTGAAAACATTGAAATATTTTCCTTCAATTTGATTAAGAAATCATTAAAACATGGTGTAACTTGAACATCTATTTATAAACATTTATCATAAATCATAACTTGAAATAATAACTTGAAAATCATGCTTTGTAAATCATTTCACAAGTTATTGCTTGTGTAGCTTGAAAACATGTTTAATAAATAGCATTTAAAAAATTTTGTTACTCACAAGCTATTGATTGTAAAGCTTGAAACATGTTTAATAAATAGCGTTAAAAACATTTCTTTACTCACAAGTTCTTGCTTGTGAAACTTGAAAACATGTTTAAAAAATAGCATTAAAAACATTTTGTTACTCACAAGCTACTACCTGTGAAACTTGAAGCCATGTTTAATAAATAGCGTTTAAAGCAATTTGTTACTCACAATCTATTTCTTTTGTGGCTTGAAAACATGTTTGATAAATAAAATTTAAAAATGTTTTGTTACTCACAAGCTATTGCTTGTGGAGCTTGAAAACATGTTTAATAAATAGCGTTTAAAACAATTTATTACTCACAATACTTGTATGTATCCTACGTCGAAAATTCCTCTTAAGCTTCCTTGATTTGACAAATCCATATTTAATCCTTAATTAATCCTTTGAACATGAAAATATCCAAAACATCCCTTAAGAATTACCAAAATAACCCTATAACATGAAAATTTGGCCCATCTCGCCTAATTTTTTGTCCAGAACCTGACTCAACGTTGAAAAATCATAACTTAAAAATCCATAACTCTTTTGAAAAATCTTTCTGCTACAAAGTTTCTCTAATATGACTTAACTTTCTTACCTCAAAATTTCAGAGCAAAACTCCTAGATACAAGTTTTGTAGTCCTCTATGAATGTACCTTACTCAAATTCTTCTAGAAATTGACCTTCTCACCTTCTCTTAACCAAAACGCCAACCTTCTTGTATTCAATTTGCACAGCAGCCCTCCCCAACAAACTAGACACAATTTCTGAACTTTTAAAACCATTTTGAGCTATTTTTGTGGGAGTGAGTTGTGAGAAACTTGTAAGTGAAGTTGCCTATTTATAGAAGTCCTTGCATGTAAATAATTTGACACCCAACCTTACTTAATCCACCCTTAAACCTCCTTAAGACACCTCAAACTTCTGCTCCACCTCAAAATGCATGTTAACGTGATTAAGAAATTTGGATATTCCTTAAACCGTTTGCTATAAACATGGCACATAGTTCTCCAAAACGCAAAGCTAATCTTCATGACCATCTCATATAGCTTGGCTGCATAACCTCTGAATCCACAGTCCTTGGTCACTTTTCTCGCTCACTAACCTCTAAACCCTTCTCGCATAGCCTTGTTTAGTGTAGTCTTGTTGCCCAATGACAAGTTCCAAACGCATGTTAACCTCTAAAACTATTTTACATGACATGCTCTTCGCCCAAACTAACCTCTTATGTCATTTTGCCAAGCCATCCAATGCCTAGACATTCTCCAAAACGCTAAATAACCTCTTTAGAGGTTCTTTTCCTTCCCTTGGCCACCCACACTAACGTCTAAACGCCCAATTTGTTATTCTTTGATAGCCAATTTTTCCAATTTTTCTTAACTTTGACTTAAACTTAAACTTTAACCTTTCCAAAGATTTTTAACTTTCTTATTCCCTTAAATCTCATTTTCTCTTATACTTAACAAATTCCAAGCATCCAGAAAATTTGAAGTTTCACATTAACAATTACTAGTAATGCCTCTATAAACCACAATCTTGTTTTTTGTTAACTTGAATCCAGAACATTTACTATCTCATTAAAGGCCAAATACCCATATATAGCTTTATGGAAGAGTGGACTCACTTTTAGCTATTCTAGTGATTGTACTCATTTTAGCTCTACTGTCCACCCTTATCGTCAAAATAGAAATAGGTACTTTTGACTTGATGTGTAATAGGTTAAAGCAACCATTAGTCTGGTTGATTTGTGATTGGTCAAAGCGGCCGAGAGGACAAATACCTCCTCCATATTCCTTAAAGGGACAAAATAGCCTTGGGACTTTAGTTTATTGGATTTAATATTATAATATTCAATTTCAATAAAAATTTCTTAATAATGACTTTATTGAATATAATATGATTACAAACTAAGAGTTCTAAGACATAAATTCCAACAATACCTACTATAAACCCAAATAAAAATTGATGTTTTCTCGATCGTGCCTCTTGATCACATTTCTTGCTTCTTTCTTGGGGGGGATTACGTGCACACCCTACACTCCTTGCTTGTTGGTTTGTAGGTGTTTTCTTTACTTATGGACTCAATGTAGAATGGCTGTTTGTATGTATGGGTGGTATGATGACGTGTCATTGAATACCGACCATTGCATGAAAAATGCTCTCCTATATTCTCTTCATCATGCGAGATAACATGGTCATTATATGTGAAATGCTCCCAATGTCACCACCACCTACTCCTAAGTCCGAAAAGTGCAAGTTTTCCTATTGCTTGTCCAAGTGTAAGAGAAACAATAGATTTACCTAGGTGATCCAAGGTCGAACACATGAAATTGGTATCAAAGCTTAGTTCTATGGTCTACTTATCAAATAGGCATTATTGCAAATGAGTGAAAATAATATAAAAAGAATTAAAACTACCTAACTATCCTAGAGATGCTATAAAGTTAATTAATGGAGGTGGTTGTGGAATGGAGGAGTGATTGAACTAACTTGTATGAAGAAGGTGGTGAAAGAATGTCTAATGCTACCAGGAAAATAAGCTATATGATGACCTCAATGCGATATACCTTGTATAACTAGTTTATGATTAATGTGTGCTCCTCTCAAAGTCATTAAACACCACATTTGGTCTTTTTTCAGGATTCAAATAACTAAACCTAGTTATGCGAGTTATATCTAGCAATGTTCACTTATAATACTGCAAGAACTTGATCTATTCAATTCAGTGCTAGAACTTGAGAGTTTCCTTTGTAATGAATGCAATTGCAATACATCACCGAGTCAGATCATTGCGCGTAATGTGCTCATTGTAATTCTCTGTATCACATGATTTCATTGCAGGTGATGGGTCATAAGGCATGATCATAGTGTATGAGGAGCTTACAATGTACCTCTTCATTGCGTGATTCTCAAGTCCTCATGGAGTCCAAGTTTTCCTACTGCTTGCCCAAGTGCAAGCGAAACAGTAGGTTTACCTGAGTGATCTAGGGTCGAACACAGGGAGTTTTTTTAGATATTAGTTTTAGGTTTCACTCTTTGTTTAGACAAGTTAGAAGAATTAAAGAATAACAAATGTATGAACTAGCTAATTACACAACAAAATTCTGTAATGCGACGTGAAGAGAAAGATAGAACAGTGTATCTAACTTGTATTAGGGAGAAGAAGTCAGGAATGGCCACACGATATCATATGAAAAAGTAGAAAGATAACCATGACGAGACATAACTTACTAAGGCATGCTTCTCTTGAATGCATATATGTCACACATGACTGCTTTTCAGAGATCTATATGACCAAGTATGGCTAGGCAAGCTATATCTAAAAGAAACAATTTATGCATCTTATAGTATTTCGCATTTAAGGACGGTTACCTCTCATTCAGGATTCAAATGTTTGAGATACTTTCGCAGGGAGGCAGATTTCCTCTCCACGCATGTTAATCAAGTTCTAGTTACTTTTCCCACTCGGGTACTTAGCAACTTATGCTGGCCAAGCATTCAGAAAAACAAAATTAACAAGTTAAGATTTATAAGCGACTCTTCTTATCTAAACTATTACCTACTCTAACACTGGATAACACGTTGACTTGCAGAAGATGAGGAGAAATGGATTGAACGACTGTATTTACATAAACTTAACAAAGAATGTAAGTATAGGTTTATACAGAATATGTACAATATGAGGTATACAATATAAATGGAAATAACAAAAATGGAAAGAAGAGAAAGTGGATTGCTAATACAAGTTAAATAATCAACAAGCCTTTTCTTCATCACGGTTGTATATTCTTCAGGTAGCTTTCTCAAGCTCTCTCTCTCTAGATACACTTTCTTCAGCCTATTTGGACCTCCTTCTCTTGGTGAGGACGAAGTGCTTGTATACGCTGCTTTTCAGCGGGAAACTTCTATTCCTCTAAGTGTGTCAGCGCTGACATCTGTGAAGGGATAACAGCCCTATGGCAGCGGAAGATTTTACAGAACCATTCTGCAATTTAATTTGGGAATATCAAAATACCAGTACATTGACAAAATTAATTAAGAAATTAGTTTTCTTAATAAGACTTAAAGGCTAAGCATGCTTTTAATTTAAAAAATGCAGAGAACTTACTTTCAATGACGTCTCTGAATCTACAAGTTAATTCTCCAAATTGAGACACCATCCATCGGAGACCTCCCTATCCTCTTGGATGAGATTGGTTTGTGGGAACCAATTTTGAGAGAAACTATTTTCTCTTTGCAAAGATCGAAAACATTGACTTTTTTTTTCTTGATGAAAATCGTTAAAGAAAATTGTTTTCTTCTAGATATTTATAGCTCTCTTTCCTTCTTTGAATAGGAAAAAGAGTAGGAGAGAATCATGAGATTCTATTATCAAATTTACTAATTAATTAACAATTAATCAATTAGTTAATAATCAATTAAATCATATTTAATTAATATTTCATTCAAATCTTATTTGAATGAA